>CAJVPV010001762.1:0-14733 GCA_910591835.1 Acaulospora morrowiae | reverse complement strand
GATTGAGATGAGAAAATAACTTCTTGATAAATTTCCTCGAATGTGTGAGGTGGTGGCAAAGTCAAAATCCATGTAAAGGTGCTTGTTCAAATGCATACTTCTGATTCTATATCTTAGGCAGGACCAGGACTCAGCCAATGCAAAGTTTTATACATAGAACCTTTTCTGCTTACTGATTTCCTCCTTTGACGTGCCTCATTCTCACTCAGTAAGCTTCAGTATGTTAGATGGTGACTATAAAAGGGTCACCTGGCTGATTATGGGGTACACTTCCAACCTTCAGTCGAAGTACTGTTACATGACCTTTTCTCAGTTGAATACTCTGGAATTAAGGATTGGAGTTTTATGGCAAGAGGCCCACACTTCTTGATAGAGCTCTTTTCAGTTAAGACCAGATAGATATATTCAGTCAAGATAGTGTTATTGCTGTGCCATAGGGTTGATGAAATGGTGTCGGTGACAATAAGAGAGAGGCCTAGAAAGAAAATCTTTCAAGAACACTTTTAACATGAGCCTTTCTTAATTAACTATATCCAGAGCAATATCCAGATTACTTTTGTTTAAGATATAAATTCAAAATTGAAGATATTGGACATATTTTCGAGTGTATCGAAGCAGAAACCATGCAATAGTATAAATAGCATCTTATATCCAGACCAAAACAATAAACCAATTAACCACATCTGACAAGTAGTCAAGCTTTTATGTGGTCTTATTAACAACATATACTCCATAGTATTATTATCTGGACTATATATGTTGCTGAAATTCATAGATCCTTGATGATTATTTGACACAATTAATTGAGTCACTATTAAAACATATAAATAATTGAGTCATGACGCAATTATTTTTGAGAACTTTGGGAATTGAGTCAACAGCAAAATAATTTATGCCACATATATAATCTGGACTAAAGCAGTTTTGGAAGTCTTGCGCTACTCTATAATCCAATTTAAAAACCAAGGTGCAATATAACAAACACATCTTCTATACTGAAATCAAATGGGATCCAAATTTTTGCTAGCCAAAGAATAATATCAATAATAATATCAATAATATTAATTCAAAAAATCCAAGTCTTAAAATATCAAATTCCAGATCTAACTCAAATTCATATAGTGAATTAATAGTGAATTTTTCAGTTTTAGTCATGAATAAATTTATTAATGGCAATTATAACTTTACTTTATGTTAATAAATTTAATAACTAACCTTAATAATCTTATTAATAATCCTAAGTAGATATTCATAGTTGCTTAGCATTATTTCAGATGTGTAATAGTTTTAATATTTATTTTTCTTATGGCTAAAATAATTTATGTAGGTAAGTTAATATTAGACTTATTAACTTAGTTAATTATATAAAAGATTTTGTCACTTTTTTTATATATAAATTTTAAACAATTTTACAATTAATAAAATAATAATGTTTACTTACTTTAAAAAAAAAAAAACAAAAATATTATAAAAACTTTCTTAAATTAGTAATTATAATATCTTATATTATAGTTGTGAATTTTAAAAAAAATTTTAAAAGTGATAATGGTCCAATTGAAATTGCAAGAAATTTTTATAAAAATTATAAATTTTTTCATTGAATTTGATAATAATAATAATAATATAATTCAAATACAATGTTTTAATTTTTTTTCAAAAATTTTAAATCATAATTTATTATTGTTATTAATTGTATCAAAAAACTTCTTGTCAAATCTTTTATAATACGATTTGATAAATTTAATTTTTGATTTGATTTTGAATCATATTTTTACTTAGCAGAATTAATGTATTTTATTTTTAATTATTTTAATAAATATTTTAATATGTTATCAAAATAGTTTAAAAAAGATGAATCAATATAATATATTTATATTATTGAAAAATTAAATAATTATTTTAAAAACAAAACACAAAATTATAATAATTACATCTTTAAAATTTATTTATATACAAAATCAAAAAATTTTATTAACAAATTAATGACAAATAATTTTTGTTTATATTTATTATTTATAAAATTTAATAATAAATTATATATTTTTATACTTGATATATTTAATATTATTAATTACAAGAAAATATTATTTAAAATTAAAAAAATATAAAATATCAAAAAAATAAAATATATTATATTCAAAGAAACAACAAATGATATTTCAATAGTAATAAAAGATAAAAATAAACAAAGATTATTAATTAAAATAAAAAACATATCCAATTATTTTATTCCAATGGAATTTTAAATTATTTTTTAAATATATACTTGAAATTAATTTTTAATTTTTTTAAAAAAACATATTTTATATAATATCTTTTTTAATATTTATCAAAATCTAATAAAATATATATATCATTAGAAATTTTACAATTTAAAGAATCCAATAGTAATAAAATCACAAAATTTTAATTATTAATTATTAAAATATTATCATTTAAATTTTAAAATTTTTTAAAATTTTTATAGATTAATATTTTCTATTAATATTAATTTAAATTGAATAAAAACATTACAATTTAATAGCCAATATATTAAATTATTAATATTTAAAAAAATTTTTAATTCTAATTATTAGTTATTAAGATAATTGGATTTAAAATTTAAAATTAATCTCAAGCATATACTATATATAATAATATAAGGTAAAATCCAAAGTATAGATAATAGCTTTATATGAATTTGGATTTAGCTTTTTTTCTTTTATACAAGTTTTATCTTATATTATTATATATATTATTATTTTATATTATTTTTAATTAAAATATTTATTTATTATTAAAAAAATAATAAAATAGTTATTAAAAAAATCAAAAAAAAAAATAAAATTATTATTATATTAATTTATTTTAAGATTTATATTATAAGTTATATATTATATAATTTTGAATTTTAAATTATAAAGTAATAAATTTATATCTTGAAAATTTTTGGTTCACCTTTAAAAATAATTATCCAAATATTCTAATTTATAAAAATTTATTAATAATTCAAAATTATATATTTATAATATTAAAAATAAATACTATATACTATACTACAGAATACAATTTAAATGTAAATTATTAATTTTTATTGCTATTTTTATAATAATAAATATTTATAATATCAGATATTAAAACCGTTGTTAAGTCCGGAGTTTATAAATTTACTATTTCCGATTTGAGCATCAATTGGAGCCAATGATTTCGTCGACTCAATTCTTGAGTGGAGGGAACGCGAACATTTTTACATATTGCGTAGAAATACAGTAGATAGTCCTACGGCTTACGCCCACGAACCAAATAAAAAATATTAAACTACAGTCATTATTATTAAAAAAGGAAAATTTCAAATATCGCATAGTCAAAAAAATTAGCCGAAAATGACGGAAAATGTTTTCCGTAAGTAGTTTCTCCTTATCTTTTCATCTTTTGGGGCAGTGTTGTCATTCATCATACACAGTCAGTCGTAATGTCAGAATCGCTTATTGTTGTTATCGATAACACTTGAGTAAATTAGGTAAGATAAAAGGTGTTGAAGTGAGATTGGTTCATATTTGGTAATACAAGAATGCAAATTATTAAAAAAATGCGCCCTTGTAACAATAAATGACGCAAGATTACTCCCAACCATGTTTTGAATGGTTATAAAAGACCTGGTTTCAAGAAAAAAATGACTATCTATTAAAAAAAAAAAAAAAAAAAAAAAATAGTAATAAATTTTTTTTTTTTTCCTATTTACACGAAAAATAATGACAACGAACAAAGCCAAATTAAAGTCATATATCTCCACTCCTTCCGATACTTATTTTACTTTATATTGAAAAATACATGTTTATATAACAAACTTTTCATTTACCGGACTCTCGTCAAAATTTAAGAACGGGATCCATATCTTAAATAAAGATTGTTGATTGGAGTGGATCCCTTATAACGTTCTTATTTTAATGAATTTCTCAAGATTACGAAAACGTATTCCGGTCGTACTTCCTCATTCGGTCTTGGTGTATGAAAAAAACAACAAGAACAACCTATTGTATTTTGAGGTTGTATGTTTTATCGGATTTTTGATTCAAAAAATTTATTCTTGAAAGTGATAATTGCGCGGACGTTTATTACGAAGGCGTTGTGGTTGGTGTGATTTTATTCAAGATAGTATATATAAGTGCAATTTTTTTTAGCGTATTAAATTAAAAATTGTTTATAATAATAGCTAACTGCTTTGAATAATCAAAGTATAGCAAATAGCAATCATAATGTAATCGAATATTAAATAGTTTAATATTCGGATTTTATCATTAATATGAAATATTAATGATTACTTACAAAAAATCAAAATCAAAATCAAAAAATAAAAAAACTCAAAATAAATGTTACAATAAAAATAAATCGAATCGTATTCATTGTACAAATAAATATTTGAATGTGTCTAATGATTAAATAAAAACTTGAATTATTAATCTTTTTTTTTTTTCGCAACGATACAACGATATTAGATTTTTTTTTCTTTCTCAAGTACGAATATAAAACTCGGTTTTTAATAAAAAAGAATATTTTTTCAAAATAAATTCTCGATCTAACTTTCGATATAAGAATTTATCCAAGTGGTAAAATTTCACGGTAATATTAAATTTAATAAAATCAATAGAAAAAAATTTTTTTTTAAATTTTTTCGTCTAATGATAATTCAAAAAATTTATAATCAACAGATTATGACAAAGTTTTTTTTAATTAATAAAATAAAATAAAAATAAAATAAAAATTATTGAAATAATGAATTATAACCATTTACATTTTAAAATAAATAATTTAAACCAATTTAAAAAAAACAATATTCAATGTATATATGGTGTATATAATGCACAATCTAAAAGAAATAAATTATTTTAATGAAATTTAAAATACCAATATTTAATCCAAAGCATGTGAAGTTTGATTTTTTTAAAAAAAATTATATATATATATTTTTTTAAACATGATAATGTGTTGGATTTATATAGAGATTTAAATACTTTGATATTGTTATGCGTAAAATACCTGAACTTGTTGCCAAACTCACAGTTTTAATATTTTATGGAAAAATAATACTGCATTAAATTTATTATGATGATGTGTACAAGGCTTAGTGAATGATGATTTTGCATTTAGAAAATAAAATGTGAAAGCTAGAAGTGCAAAGATTGAAAGAGGAACCAAATTACAGTTTTTTCTGAACAACCTGAAAAACTTCATATTCTCCAATCCGAAATTTTCCATTAGCCTTTCTAATCCGTTTTTTATATTTTAACTTATTACACTGCCCTTCCTTCGCGTTATTCAATATGCCCATAATTCCTAAATCCGGTCTGATATGATTTCCAAAGTGCGGACCATACCGACTAGACTGACATATAGCATAATCCGTATCCACAATTCTACTGAGAATTGATTTGTTCACATCTTCATAATCTAACGCAAATATAAAACTCTCTCGTGTTGACGCATTATCGCCAGAACTATCTGATTTTGCTCTCCAGTCCAATGGATTGTACCCTCCCAGTATTTCGTTCGTATCTTTCACGTGTATCAAAGTGATTGTAGGACCCTTTAAATCGCAATGTTTATGAAACGCTTTTGCCGTGAACCCATCATGTGATCCACGTATCAGTAGGTTATATTCATATTCATTGTTCAAATTGTTACCATCGCTTGTGATATTCATAGAAGTATCAAGTGCAGCTATCTTGGTGTCGTTGATCCACTCCGAGATTAAAGCTGCATGCTGTCTAGTGATAAGATTGGAATCAATGTCAGGATAATGAGAATGTCTTTTCTGCGCGATCGTATGATATTCCAAAAGTTGGTTATAAAAAGCGCCATCAAAAATTAGTCTAAATGGATAAATTTCTTTGAAAAATTCATCGGGCATCATACGATTAAATTTAATGTGATGAACATATGGATTCACCAGACTGCCAAAGGTTGAAAAGTCCACGGAAGTCCATTCTGAGACATCGAGAGAAAGTAAAGGCATCTGCGCACGGCCCCATTCAACAAGTTTATTCCAAAATTCGATCTCCTTCAAGGTAATTGGATGTTTTTCAAATAATGACAAAAGCAATTCGGATGGGGTGGTGATGAAGTCTTGAGCATGAAAGTACATCTCTGGAGTTTGCTCCAGAATTTTTTTGCAAAATGAATCCAACTTTCCAAAAGAGGAATGCCTTTGGGCTATTGTCGTGGCAGAAACAATATGCTGCTTTACCGAAACTTGGGACATCACCAGAAAGTCTTGGATGTGGTCACATAGTTCAACGAAAGATAATTCGTCTGCAGCTATTAAAAGTTCAAAGATATCTGGTATGCTAAAGCCTCCAAGATTAATCGTCCCACTATATATGTACCTTTTTAATTTCAAAAAGAAACAACAAAAAAGAAAGTTAATAATGGTCACCAAACAATAATACAAACGTTATGATCGAATTATTATGTTGATGAATCACTCGATCCTCTTAACCGGTCAGTCACATATGCGAAAAGTTATAAAGATACGTACGCCTGTTTTTTTTTTTGTTGAAAATTTATGTTTCTCCCACTTTATGATTGATACACATCACCTTTAGTGTTATTGAACGTTAATAAATTTACTTACTTGAAGATAACTTCAAAGATTTCAGGCTCGATATTTGGTTTAGTAAATTTCATCATTCCTCCATGAGAAAATTTTGCCCAATCTCTTGACAAAGCAGTACGAAAATAAGATGATCGAACCTTAAGCACAAGTGAATGACCTCGAAATTCTTTTACGTTAGGTTCCTTCCCGACGGTAATTATGACATCCGAAAAGTCACCCGATTCAAGGATTGCTTTATAATCGCGGGATAACAGATCCCAAAGATTCTTTTGCATGGGCTTATCCAACATTTCATTCTTCATGCTTATATACACTGTATATCGTAGACGGTTGTTGGAAAGAAAAAATTGTTGTGCGTATGTCAGGATGATCACCTAGAGATAAATGTCTATTTTTGGAGAAATTCTACGTGTTTGACATTTGGTGGTGCGATTATAAATCAACTGCGCCATTGTATCAGGCGAGATTAGAGGTATTCCAACGTCTAGAGAGTTCGAAGTACGCGCTCTCCAATATTCGCCTACCTAACATAGGATTCAGTTAAGACCAACCGGTTTATATAAAGGTTCGTTTTAGATTATGCATACAGTATTTATTTATATTTTACGAGGTATTGTACTGTGTATTATTGTAGAATGCTTTACAATTGTTATGCTGAAAAAAAGTCTCAGAAATTCAATTCAATTCTTATCTGTAAGCTTTTTTAATAACCCGAACTTCCTCATATGTTCATGATCCGATAATTAGAATCTGAGTTCGTATTACTTTACCCACGACTTGTCGATTTCTCTCTTATTGGAATAGACCCCAAAATTTGATTGCACCGTGAAAGAATAACCAGAATGATTATCCGTCAAGATTTTCGATTATTTCGATTTCAGCATTGAATGCCACGCCCACATATCGAGAACTACAGTAGATTACATTTGCTAGGACGGCGAGACTAGCGATGCTAAAAAAATAATAAACAAAAGGTTAAACTAACATCCGAACACGTTACGGTTACTGGGTTCGCCTAATTCGGTAAGAGAAAATCGATAATGCGTCATTTGATCATGAGATCTTAATATAATTCGTTTAAAAAGGTGTTATTAGCTCTCCTAAAGTTTCTCTTTGAGTAAATTTTATTTTTTCACTTCCATCAATTAAAAAAGGTTGAAATGGTTGAACATTGCGAAAATTACTGCCATCTTTACGAATGTGCTAATCTACAAAACTCAATCAAAACGCAATACGAAAAGATTAATAAAAAGCGCGATGAGTTGATCGAGTTGCAGAGAGAGTGGATTCACGATTTCCTGAATTACAAAAATTCACATGAAGGCAAGCTTGGTAAATAATGCAATTATTAAGATCTACCTTTCGGAATTAAAAGATTACGAAAACGAGTATCGTTAATTTTTCTCCAGTGGATAACAAGCAAACTAATCTCGGTGTTCGTGAGACTGTTTCTCGGAATTCGGGTATTCTAAGTGATGATCAAACCCGTGTCGAATGATATCCCGTGATGACTAATACCTTTTTTTATAGGGGAAACTGAAGATCATTGGTGTTTTATTGGTGGCATAACGAGGAATGCCGAATACAGGGACTTGAAATATTTTCTAGAGCATTATATCGGAAAGATCAAACGTGTAGACGTTGTCAAGAGCAAGGTGTGGAAAATTCATGGACATTATTAACATCATTTATTATTATAATGTAAGATTAACGACGGTATCATTTATTTTGATGTCCCCAGGCATGCGCGTTTGTAGAGTTTTACGAAGAATCCTCATATCAATTGGCGATCAATATGCGTGCCATCAAATATAGGAACAAATTTCTGAGAATCGAAAAACGTATGAACCCAAACAATAAAGGGAAAGAACGACAACATTGACGACTGATAATCTAACTTTTTTTATTTATTTCAACACCTAATATTTGTTAAGTCATGTGCGATAAACGCGAAAAATGGATCACTGTATAGAAAGAAAAATGTTATCCGCCATGCTGTTGTTCGTTAACTATTTATTTGTCTTGAAAAAAGTTCGTGAAGATCCGTCTTCGCAGACAGGCCGTACCAAATAGTCAAACACTGATTGCATGTCGTCAAAACTAGGGGAAAAGAATAAGGGGTTCTCCACTAAAGAAATACGACGTACATTGTTTGAATGAGGGATTTTTGCCCATGCATGGATCATCAACGTACATACTGACAACCTATGAAAATAATGTCGCAAATTAAATATAGTAATAAATAGCATACATGATATCCTCGAGCGTGATGCCTACGTTAATTGACGTGATTTTTTTTTTTCTGTATCCCTTTGATACGTGTTATATAAATACGAAGTTTAAGGATCGATTCGCGATAAATGATGGGTTAAACTCTTATGATAAAATATATAAATAGATTCCTTTAAATGGAGATAAATACGGAACAACCGTAAGAAATTTTCTAAACCATGTATAAGAACCGAAAATGCACCCTCAATACATTAGAGTTTCAGCAAAACGCGACAGGAGCTACTATAAAAATCGCTTTTGGTCTTGACTGCTCGGTTTTATTTGTTAATGAGGATCGAAAAGACAATGAATAAATAATATTGTTGAGAACAACATCCTTATTTAACCCTTAAATTCCGACGGTCTAACATTACCTTCATTTCAATTATCCATAATAATGATATTTTGACTTTCCCTTTTCTCAAGATAGACAAAACACATATATCATTGCACTTCATGAAAACGACAAATCAAAGCTGGACTTTGTTTAAGTAATTAATCACCGAAATGTCAACCATCGATGCTCTTGTCAGCGATGAAAAAAACAACAAACTTCAAAAAGTTCTCGTAACGGATCCTCTATCACAAGTTCACTATGTTAAAGTCTCGTTTAACATTCTCGGTCTTACTTGCGCAGCTTGCGTGCGATCGGCAGAACTGGGCTTAGAGAAACTCGAGGGCGTCAAGCCCGGTTCCATTAATGTGAATTTGTTGATGGGAAAATGCTCTTTGCAAATTGAAAAATCTTTGCTAGACGTTGAATTAATCAAGACTGCCATACACAACACCGGATTTGATCTCGACGACATAATAACCGAAGATTCAAACAAAAGGTTGTCACGTGACGATGTCGATGATATTAAAGGTCTCAAAGCGGACTTCAGTTCGGTCACGACAAATCTCATCATTGGAGGAATGACGTGTGCATCATGCGTGGCCTCGGTACAACGTATAGTGGAATCTCTACCAGGAGTAGAAAGTTGCAACATAAATCTGTTAACCGGTGACGGTGCAATTACGCATCTTCCCCAATTGACTGGTCCGCGCACCCTCATAGAATCTATCGAGAAAGCTGGTTTTACCGCTAGGCTGAATCCTAATTCCTCATCAAATAATGGCGATCTCTCCAACGCTTCAAAATCTGTCCGTGAACGTGCTGAGAAACAAGAACGACTTCTTCGCAGACGGTTCCTAATCAGTTTAATATTTGCCATACCGACTTTCATTATTGGAATGTTTTTCATGATGTTCCTCAAGGACACGAAATTTACTCAAAATTATCTTGGCCTTCAAGTGTTTCCAGGTCTTGGGCTCAGCACCTTGATTTTGTTCATGTTAGCGACACCAGTGCAATTTTATCTGGGTTACCCTTTTTATGTTAAATCTTACCGATCCATTAGGTACGCCCGAACTGCGAATATGGACACTTTGGTCGCCTTGGGTACATCGGTTGCCTACTTTGGCTCCATCATTAGTGTGCTCATCGGAATTATTCATGCAAATCGCAATGACATGGAACAAAATCAGGAATCAATGGATGGACAAGAATTTTTTGAAACTAGTGTGTTCCTAATCACATTTATCTGGTTGGGCAAATGGATGGAGGCAAAGGCAAAGGGGAAAACCTTTGAAACTATTACAAAGTTAATGGAGCTGCAGCCAGAGAAGGCTATTTTGGTAAGAACCAATTCGTCCGAAAATGTCGTTGAAGAACAAGAGATTGACATGAATCTTGTTCAAGGTACCCTTTTTATTTTAAAAATTTGTGATCACGTGAATTATACACTAGTGTTTGTCAATAAACTTTGTTAACATTATTTAGTCGGAGATATTCTTAAGGTTAATGCTGGGGCGAGAATCCCTTGCGATGGTAAGGTTTTTAAAAGTTTGTCATCATCCTTCCCTCTGTTTTTATGCAAAATCTCAAATAACGAATAAAAAAATAATCATTACAGGAAGGATCACAAAAGGAACAACTTCGATCGATGAGTCCATGATCACCGGGGAATCGATCCCCGTCATCAAATCGGTAAACGATGATGTTATATGCGCCACTGTAAATCAGTCTTCCACTATCTTGATCGAGGCCATACGCGTCGGATCCGATACCACTCTCTCTCGTATAATCACACTCGTTCAAGAAGCTCAATCTAGCAAGAAGGCACCTATCGAGGAACTGGCCGACAAGATTTCTCGAGTATTCGTGCCACTAGTGATCTCCATGTCAATAATAGTTTTTGCCTGTTGGGCCGTAGCTGGCGCAGTCGGCTCATACCCGGAAGACTGGGTACCTTACAATGAAAGTCATCTGACATTTGCCTTGTTCTTTTCAATTGCCGTGATGGTGATTGCGTGTCCTTGCGCTCTTGGATTGGCTTCCCCGACGGCCATAATGGTTGGCACGGGTGTGGCAGCAAAATTCGGAATATTGGTTAAAGGCGGTGGGGAAGCCCTACAGAGGGCAAGTAAAATTAATATCATTGCTTTTGACAAGACCGGAACGCTCACGTATGGAAAACCAAAAGTTGTTAAAACCATGATATTCGTAAAAGACGCAGAAGAAAATGGAGGAGAAAAAAGAACCGTGAAAAATTTGCTACTACAAATCGTTGGTGTTGTGGAGTCGTCAAGCGATCACCCATTAGCTAAGGCTGTTTCGAATCATGTGGTATCAAAATTGAGTGGAGAAAAAGAGAATAACAAGACAGAAAACATGCAGCAAAATTTGGCGAAGCACCTTGAGAATGTTAGTTTGGTAGATGTCGCCGAAATCCCTGGAAAAGGTCTCAAAGCAGTGGTCAACGTAAGGTCAACATTTTGCAGAAACATAATCGTAAATGAAGTTCTTGATGATAAATCACAAAATGAAAGCGTTAATTATAACGTCTACGTTGGAAATGAGGATTGGATTAAAGAAGAAAATTGTGTATACCCATCACCTCGATCCCAAGAATTTGAAGATACAATAGTATCTTGGAGAAAATTGGGATGCTCTATAGTTATGGTCGGATTATCCGTTGCTGATGACGAGGCCAATAGAGAATCCAACAATTCACGCGTAATAGCAGCAATTTTCGGTGTGACCGACACCCCAAGACCAGATGCCAAGAAAACTGTATCGGCACTCACATCAATGGGAATCCACGTTTGGATGATCACGGGCGATCATTCAGTCGCTGCGAAAGTCATTGCCTCTAAGGTAGGAATTAAACATGTATTGGCTCAAGTGACTCCAGAGAAGAAAGCCCAAAAGATAAAATGGTTGCAGAAGAAAGGTCACCTCGCAGCTTCGCCTAAAAGTTCGAAAAACGACCCCAACATGAAAGCAAAAATATACACAAATGCTTCGAACGTATCCACAAAACGTCCAGTAGTGGCGATGATTGGAGATGGCATAAATGATTCTCCGGCGCTTGCCCAAGCCGACCTTGGAATCTCTATATCAAATGCCAGTGACATAGCTATCGAATCCTCATCTGTAATTTTAACTCGATCCACCTTGTCTTCTCTAGTAACTATGATTGTGCTAAGCAGAGCGATCATAAAAAGAATTCAACTAAATTTCATTTGGGCATTTCTTTACAATGCCTGCTCCATACCCATAGCTGCGGGAATTCTGTTCCCAGTATTCAAGATAGGATTGCCACCGGCTTTGGCAGGATTACTGATGGTGGGAAGTAGCTTGAGCGTTTTAATGAGTAGTCTTTTGTTGAGGAGGTTTAAGGAACCCACTCTTTAGCAGAATAAATTTTGATTAAACGCTTTAGATTTAGAAACTCTTGGCTCTACACTCATTCTAATTGTGCAAGGATAATGATGTTCTTAATGAAGGCTCTTTTCGAAAGTCATAATAAAGGTTGCGTTTAATACGTTGCAAGAAAACAGACATTAGTTTAAAACGTGACATGTAATTAAATTTAAAATTTTATTTTATTTCAATTTATGACAATAGACAACAATACGTGTAGGCGAATTATCATAACAATATTTTAGAAACATCTATCTTCTTATTTTTTTAACTTTTAACTTTTTTTTGTATACATTTTAAACTGAAATTATTTGATGATCAAATTAAGTTGAACCATTACAATAAAAATTATATAAACCTACTTAATTCAACCTATTTATCCACAATACTAAGTCTTTATATATAAATAAAATCAAGATTTATTTGCTTAATGGAGTTATATCTTTACAGATTATATGTTATAAATCTAAATTGTGTTTTTAGTTTAATATTAACTATTGTTTATTATATTTTATAAACATATATATCATGTTTTTATTTATTTACATTGTTAACATAGGTTTTTCAGATTTAACTTTTTTTTATAATTTGATTTCTTGAAATTTGACTTTTTCTTTGAATTCTGAAGTTGAAATTTTTAAATTAAAATATAATTCATAATCTTTTAATAAAATTGAATGGTTTGATTGATATTTTTCTTGATTAAAATTTTTTAAATCTTTTTTGTTTTTAAATTTAAGTAACTATATTTTTATTATAACAAGTAATCAATAATCTATTACTAATGTTATCAAAATTTTATATAACTATTGTTAATAATTAAAGATAATAAATAAATAATAAAGGTATTTATTATTTAATTAAATTTTGTTTTATTTTTTTTAATCATATAAATAAATTAAATATATGTATAAAAATAAAAAATATAATAAATAAATCAAATATTATATAAAAATTTTATTATACTAGTCAAATTATAGTAGATTATTTAATTGTTAAATTATAGTTAATTAAATTCAAATTTATTAATAAAAATTTATTGAAGTTTTATTGTTTTATTTAATTTGTTACTTGATATTTAAAAAATATACTGTATAATGATTTGATAATATAAAAAAAATATTTATTAATAAAAATTTAAAAATTTAATAATAAAAATATTTGCAATAGAAAAAAAAAAAACTCTTTCCTGTACATAACATTTTTCTTAAAAATTTCCTTTTATAGAAATTTTTTCAAAATTAAAGAAATTGTTTTTTTATCGCCTTTAACTACTCAAAAGTCCTTCACACTTCTATTGCCTTCACTACAGGAACCTCAAGGAACCTAGGAAAGTACACTGGTGTATCGGGATGGGATCTCTGGCCAGGGAAAAGCAAGCTTGAGGACCTTGCTACTTTCTTGGATTGCATGAGGGAAGGCCCGTGGCAGTTACTTTTCTATAAATTTTTCTTGGGGTTCCTCTTATTTATATTTCTTATCAAAAAACAATTCTTATTAAATAACCTTTTTCTGTTTTTGGAGAGCTATTCTTTTTTTCAAAAAACCAAATCTTACACCGATATTATTTATATTGTTGGTTTGGGGCACCAGCAGTATATACAATACTCACTCTTCACTATTGCTCAGCACAACATGCTGTGCCACAAAAATTCAAAAATTTTCACTCAAAAAATTCCTCACCAAAAAACTGTGATCAGTTTACTCCTGTCAACAGATCATCATCTCAAAACCAACCAATCAAATACTACCAAATATCAAAACAAACTCATACAACCAAAATACCTCATAATGATCAACATAAACAAAACCAGTTTTGGTAACTACAACCAAAACAAAATCATAAAACCAACTCATGGACCAATCAACTTACCAATCACTTACCATATCAACACAATAACAATAACAACTATAACAATAAGCCAAATTTTATATATTCCATTATCTATGTTAACGAAGATTATATTTACAAGTCGCAAAGAACTGGAGAGACAAAACAACAAGCCTGACCAGAGGTTCTCTTGGAAATACAATTTTTTTTCTTAATAGATTTTATAGTTTATGTGATTTCGTTTTAGTTTTAGTTACTTTTATTTTTTTTCCTCTCAAATTTTTTTTCCTA
>CAJVPV010001761.1:0-14748 GCA_910591835.1 Acaulospora morrowiae | reverse complement strand
TCTATAAAAGATAAATACTTAAAGTAAAAACTGTTTATCAATTCACAACTCTTGAAATATTATTCAAAAAAAAAAATTTTTTATAAATTGAAAAGTTATAAAAAAGAGTTTTTTTTTTATATACTAAACTATTTAATTGATAAAGAAAAATAAATATTAAAACCATAACCTGTGGATTTATATTATAGTACAGTAATTAATGCTCCACAGGTCAGATTACAAGATACCAGTTCAATCCCATGTGAAGGTGATTAAATAGATTAATATGGTATTTGGCACCATAACCTGTTATGTGCTGTTTCTCATAAAAAGCTATTTTCACACACTAATTCAGCGGGTATTGAGATTGTGATCTTTCCGTTAAGGTATAGTATTGTGATAATCATCCAGTTGGTGCTATGGTAGTTGTCTAATGATAGGTGTCACCACATATTTGGATATACAGACTGGGCTGTACTCTATTTTATTTAACCCTTATCAACTATCAACTATAACCATTCATTTGAATATACAAACTGGGCTGTACTTCACCTTATCAAACCTGCATGACACTTTCTCTTCCTGTTGGCTAGCAAATAAGGAAGCTTTGAAGAAGAGCACTATACCGACCTAACATCTTGTGCGATATAGATTACCCAATGGTTTATTGTATATTAGGAGTTGCACCCTGCTTGGTATTTATACCCCTAGATTTGGTAGCTTATGTCAACCAGTTCCTAACTGGAATGTCTACTAGTAGATAAAGGACTTTAAAAACTTGCTTAGCATGGCCTATATGGTCCTTAGGAGTTATGCCCCACTTGGCCACAAGAGCCCCTAGATTTGGTAGCCAGTACTAACTAGCGGATCAAAACCAGAGCATTTACTAGGGAGTACATACCCATATTAGGCCCCTCTGTCATATTAGCTGTGTAAGCGAAAAGATGTGATGTAATAAATAATCTTAGGAAATAGTTAGCAGTATCTACTGTCTTCTTAAATTGAACTGATAGATTAGATGGTTTAAACTAGTAGTAGGACTTCCACTCCCTAGATAGGTTTCCCCCAAAAAATATGAACCACTTCATGAGTTTCACTAGTATCGTTAGGGCAATAAGTAGATAAGCTAGTATTTAACTGTTATAATAACAATAGACAATGTTTGATATAAAATAAAATTGATTATTATTCAATAAAACCCTGCATCTAATGCTGTTTTACTATAAAAAAAAATAAAAAAATAAAAAATAAATAAATATTAAAACCAATATATATTAAAATAAAACAAAACAACTATAAATATCTACTTAAAATTATATATAATAAAACTTGAAAAAAACTAAAATTTTTAAAAAAAAAACTAAGTAAGAAAAGATATTAAAAAAATTAATTATAAGATTAATAATATTTAAGATGTTATTAATGTTTAAATATACAATTTGATAATTCTTATAAAATAGTCAAGCTATAAATCAAAGTATATAATAGTAATAATAATATATTTTCTTGATAATTAATTAAATATAATAGTTATTAATTGGTAGTAGTAATAATAATAGTCATATACTGAATATGTTCATATTATTATAAAAGGAAATTTTGATTGACAATATAACTCCAAATTAAATATGGATTCTAATTATTTATTAAATGTTATTTAATAATTCTACTATAATACAGTTTTTAAAAAATGAATGAATTCAATTCTATCACATGTATAGTAATAGTAATATAATTGTTGCTTAAATATTTTGTTTAATAAAAAAAATATTAAAAAAATTAATATAAGATCAATAAAATATTATTTATGAAACCTGTGGGTCTATAGCATAATGGTTAATGCTCCACAGGTCATATTACAAGATATTAGTTCAATTTTATGTGAAGGTGATTAAATAGAATTTACATGATATCTGGCAGCATAACCAATTATATGCTGTTTCCTATAAGAAGCCAATTCATATGCTGATCCAATGGATGATAGGATTGTGGTCTCCAGAAAAGATGATGTGGTGTAATGATCATCTGGTTGATGTTACAATGATTATCAGAAGAAAGAAGACGAAAAAGGTGATGAGATATTCAATTTTGAGCAAGATGATTTGATAATCGTTTTTCTATAGTACCTGATATCTCTTCCTATTAAAATAGCCGCCTCTATAGAGTTTTATTTGTCACAATAGGTACTACCCCCAGTTTCCTTTCTTTTTTTCTTATAAATACCTATGGTTAGAAATAGAATACAGTATACTAATGCAGAGTAAGAAATCTTGGAAGGGATTGTTGATGGAATAAAGAATGTGCGATGTGTAGATGGATCACTATATGTAGGAGTTGTGTTCTGCTTGATATTTATGCTTCTAGATTTGGCAGCTTAAGTCAACCAATCCCCTTGAAGTATCTATTAGAAGATTTACAGAGTCATGTCCTACTTGGCAATAATTGTCCCCAGATTTGATAGCTAGTGCCAACTATACATGTGGTGGAATTGAATTCGGACACTTTTCAAAAACCGTATTATGGTAAAATTACTAAGTAACATATAGTAAATAATTGGAATTCATATTTAATTCGGAATCATATTGTCGATAAAATTTCCTTTTATGGTAATACGATCACATGTATGGTGCCAACCAAGGACCAGTTTCAAAGCATTTACTAGGAAATGTATATATACTGTCATTTGATTCGTAGCCATGAGGTTTCAAAAGCATGATTGATCAAGATGATCTATAAAAGATTAGTATGTTGGTTATAAAAATACTCTCTAAAAACCTGAATATGGACCCACCCATGAAGTGTAAGTTGATATTTGGGTTAAAAAAAAAGGTAATAAGTATGGATTAACTTAGGTAAACCTCTGATGTAATGTAATTGGATATAAATAACTTAATAAAAATACTGTATATCCAGTACAAAAAAAAAGAATATTATTTATGTCTATATATATTACTTTAATAATTTCATTCTTTTAAAATATGAATATACTTTTTAGAATAATCAGGCTATATGTCAAAGTATATAATAGTAATAATAATATGTTTTCTTGATAGTTGATTAAATATTAATTGATAGCAATAATAGTGATAGTAATATAATTATTGTTTAGATATTTTATTTATTATTATTTGATAATAATAATAAAATAATTATAATCTGTAGGTCTATAGCACAGTGGTTAATGCTCTACAGGTCAAATCACAAGATATCAGTTCAATCTCATATGAAGGCAATTAAATAAAATCAATATGGTATCTGATACTATAACCAATTATATGCTGTTTCTTATAAGAAGCCAATTCATATACCGATTTGGCAAGTATTAAGATTGTGATCTTTGGAAAATGTAATATGATATGATAATTATCCAATCGGTATTATAATAATTATCAAAAAAAAGATGATAAAAAAAGATGATAAGGCATCAGCTTTTAAGTAAGATGGCTTGATAATTGCTTTTTTGTAGTATCTGGTATTTCTTCCTATCAAGATGGTTATCTTTACAGAATTCTATTTGCTATAATAGGTACTACCTCCAGTTCTCCTTTTTACTTCTCCTTATAATATTTCTGGTTAAAAAATAAAATATAGTATGCTAATACAGAGTAAGAAATCTTGAAGGAATCATTGATATGGATACTAATGTATAATGTAAGTGTACAGGTTATGTCATTATATGTAGAAGTTGTATCCTGCTTAGCATTTATATCCTTAGATTTGATAGCTTAGGCCAACTGAATCTCCTTGGAGTATTTACTAAAAGATTAACAAAGTTGCACCCCACTTGATATCAAATGTTCCTAGATTTGGCAGCTTGTATCAACCAAAGGATTGCAGTATTCAGAGCATTTACTAGAAAATGCATATGGGTAATTATTTTCGAAGGTGGACCAGAAATTTTCTGGTACTACAATTGTGATTATTATATATGTATTGTTTAAAAGTAAATCCTATCTAGCATTTTTGTCACCTTCAAAAATAATTACCCATATATATATATGAATCTTATCTGCAGCTACATAAGCTGAAAATGTGATTCAAACAAGATAATCTATAAAAGATTAGTATGTGTTGGTTAAGAAATGTTCTCAATAAACCCAAGTATAGACCCATCCACATGGTGTAAGTTGGTATTTGGATAAAGAAGGTGGATTGATTATGGTTAAACTTATAGTTAATAGTAATATTGGCATATATAAGACTGCAAGTGTATGGCTAAAAATATAATAATTCAATAAAAACTATGGCATTGAATACCTATTCACCTTTAAATAATAATAATAATAATAATAAAATAATTGTTATTTTGTTTTTAATAAATAATATAATATGAATATTGTTTTGGTTTTTTTGATAACAAATAAGTATGTAGTTAAAAAAATTTCTATTTATAGAATTGTTCACATTAATTTTTAGTAGATGAGATAAATGTATAAAATTTGATTGGTTGAAATTAAAGTGTAGATTAGTTAACAAAGACAAATTAATTTTGGTTTTTTGTGAAAAAAATTTCTAAACAAATTTTTATGACATTTGTAAAAATAAATATGAGATGTGAAATATAATAATGATCCTTCTAATCATCAAAGAATAAAGATATATAATGGACTAAAAAACTTTAAAAAAGGAATATAAAGGTAGAAATAGGAAGAACTTCAAGGAAAGAATGAAAAAAAGTAATTACCACAAGTCTTTCCTTATGCAATTCAAGAAAAAAAACAAAACTCTCCAACTTGTTATTTCTTGGTCAGAGATCTTATCCTGATGCACCAATATCTTTCTTTAATGTTCTTGGAATTCTTGTGAAGAAGATAAAGGTAGTGTAGAAGAAGTTCGGATAGTAAAAAGCAAAAAAAAATTTTTTTGATTTCTTTAATTTTGAAAAGTTAATTATCTTTATATTTAAAGAATGTATATAATGATGCAATGTAAAAAAGATTTCAAGGGAGAGACATGAATAAAAAGTAACACGTGACAATAAAATCATCTTATATTATACAAACTCATCAAATCCACACCTTTTCTAACTTACCCCTCCTGTAAACTTACCTGAATCCCTGACCGAAAGTATTGCGAGATCGAGGGTTGTACCGTGATCGTGTCTCCGGCCCGCCCTAACTCACGACACTATTCTTATCGACTCACGAATTATCAAGCAACGTGGCATAAGAAAAAGCGTTTATTAAACATAGGCTTGCGTGATTTTTGATTTTATTTTTATACACGATGTATTTCCCAAATATTTGTATCCAGCAAAATACAAAGCCACTTTGTTTGCATAATCGCAATCATCTCTGCAACTTTTTTAAAGCACCGGGAGATAATATATTCTTAAAAGCTCGTACTCATACTGTATCCTGTGAACTTATGTAACTTGGTGATTACAATGAGTGAAGAGAGAAAAAGTAATTTGACTCTTGATGATGAAACTGAAATTGAATCGGATAATGACGATAAAGTTGAATAGGATATTATTATTTCGCCACTTATGACCGTTGTAACAATGTGTAAGGAAACTACCAAACGTCTAATTTATGGCTAATAGTTGAGAGACAAGAACAGTTATTAAAATTAATTGATAAAAAATTCCTATCAAAAAATAGCGAATTACATCCGACAGAATTCCATGAATTTTACTCACGTTCTCGCTTATCCATATCTGACGGTAAATATCTCACGCTACGCTTAAAAAAGGAAGATCCTTATAATATTTGTAATCTCCAAACATATATATTTATATTGTTACAGGCAAATGCGGAGCAGGCGTGTGACGCGATATCGCGTTACGTCAGCTTGTTGTTGCGAACGGCAAGGAATTATTGTGGGAAAGTTTAGAGGTGTGAAATTCTAGAATAGTGTAGAATAGTAAGACGGATGTAAACATGTATACAATAGGCGCATGTATAAATACATGCGCAATTCAGTAGCATGTAGAGTAGTAGTAGAATTTTAGATTAGAGATTAGAATTTAGGTAATAAACAATAAAGTAACGTTTAAAGAGAAACTCTTACCTTGTGTTTAGTGTGCCAAAATAGACTTTTAACTTGGGCTACGCGACTACGAGAGAGAACTGAAGTTTTGCCTAAAGGAATTGGCATTGGAAGTGTTCTAAGTTAGTCGGTAGAGAAGTTAAAGCGAGAGAAAGGCCAAATCGAAGAACACGCCTCGATAGTTGGAGAAACTTACCTTATTGTGAACCGAACGCAGCGAGAAGAATTGAGGGCTCGCCGGATAGCCCGTAACAATATAATAAATACCTTCATTTGAATGTACTGTAAAGCATTTATAACTTAAACACAGAAAAAAATAGTTTTGGCTCATACTGTAGTATGATCAAAGAAATGATTGACAAGGTAATAAAGAGAAGTGTAAAAGAAACATATCTCAATAAAAATACCATTAGAATGGATTCCAACAATGAATTTGATCTGGTACTTAGATGATAAGATATTTCTTGCGCATTATGGAAACACCATGGATCAAACGATTGATAAAATCAAGGGAAGCTTAAATGATTAAGAGCTATTCAAAGGATGTATTAAGCTGCATCGAAGACGGACGTATAAAAGCACGATATTCTTAAGTATTATTGCCGCATCATTTCTGAAATTATCCCAAAACTATACGGCATATGTCTCAGACTCCTTGTTGTCTTTTCTGTACTCTTTCGTAGTGATGACTTTGAATTAATCAATCATTACTCAACATCTCCACATCTTCATCACTATGGAACTAACATGCAAATTTTCGAAACGACGTCAGTTGATCTGGTTATCTTACGGTTAATTTATTCTAATAAGATTCGTGTTTTATTAGTAAAATAAGCATGTTTACTTTAAATCCGAGCCCATTTATTGATCCGGTTAACTATCCTTTTACGTAGTTCGTCACCTATCCCTATCCATATAATCTTTTTAGTGGATTTCATTAATCGGGCACCAAGCCCCTTTGCAAACCCTATAATATTGATCTGATAAATTATGGATTGCGAGGCTCTGTTTAACTTTATATGAAATAATACGGAAGAAAATATTGTTTTTCTGTTTGGGGAATATATATAGTTTCCTTTGTAGTTTTATGATGGCAGCAATTCTATTTAATCAGATTTCATGGAATGTTCTGCAATATCTACTAGAGGGTGTAATTGTACTCGGGTTTATCACTATATTCCTAGTCCTTGGAACTATTTGGTACGTAAAAACAATAAAACAATAAATAAATATATATATATATATTTTGAAGTAGAAGAGCATTAGATGCAGGAATTTTATTGAATAAATATCAATTTTTACATTACATCAAACATCATTATTGCTATACAACAGCTAAATGTTAGCCTATCTACTTATTGCCCCAGCGATACTAGTGACACTCTTAAAGTGGGTTCATATTTTTTGGGAGAACCTATTTAGGGGATGGAAATCCTACCACTAATTTTTAAACCATTCAACCTACCAGTCCAATTTGTGTATAGGCAGTGGGTACTACTGACTATTTTCTAAGTTATTTATTACATCACATCTTTTTGCTCATGCAGCTAATGTGGCAGAGGGGCCTTGATATGTTGATATACTTCCTAGTGAATGCTCTGGTTTTGACCACTAGTTGGCTTTAAGCTATCAAATCTAGGAGCTCTTGTGGCCAAGTGGGGTATGACTCCTTAAGGAATTTCTTTAAGTACCCCATTACTTAAGGAATTCCTTAATCTTCTAATAGATATTCCAGTTTTGAACTGGTTGGCTTAGACTGTCAAATCTAGAGGCATAAATGTCAAGCAGGACACAACTCCTATATCGATCAAAGAGAGACCATGTTGCACAAGAGTGGTATTGGTTCAGTGCTCTTCTTTAAAGCTTTCTTATTCAACAATCAGCAGAAAAGAAAAGTGTTATGTAGATTTGATAAGATAAAATACAATCCAATCTGTACATCCAAATGAGTGATTATAGTTGGTAATTGATAAGAATTGGTTAAGATGGAATATAATCTAATCTGTATATCTAAATGTATAGTGACATCTTTTATTAGACAATTATTATAGTACCAACCAGACGATCCTTATAATTTCTACACCTTAACGGAAAGATTACAATCTCAATACCCACTAAATCAGCATGTGAAATGGCTTTTTATAAGAAACAGCATATGATTGGTTATAGTGCCAGATATCATGTTAATCTATTTAATCGTTTTCACATAAAATTAAACTGATATCTTGTAATATAACCTGCAAAGCACTAACTACTGTACTATAGACCCATAGGTCTTACAATAAATAAATATTTTATTTTATCTTATTATTGTTGGGTCTCAATGGCGAGTCAGTCGCTAATCCGGACCAAGACTCGTGCTATATTGGGAGCATGGGTCTATGTCGCTGGCGATACCAAAGGTACATATAGTGATAATTATCTTAATCTTCCCTTATGTTTAACTAGTCTCCTCTTTTAATCCCTTCCTTATTGCACTACAAGACCCTGGATTCTCTTTAAGACGACTAAAAAACAAATAAGGTAAGTTTATTAATTATCGTTGCACAGGTACAAGCACTTGGTTTCTCAATAAATAGTATTTTATTAATTGACTCGCTCAGATACACTATGTCTACAATCTACGATATGTTATTCTATTTATATGCCTTGCGATGCATCTCTAAATCTATCGTCGCGTAATGCAAAATTGCCAAACTTCTACAAACTCTGCGCCTATTAATCATACATGATTGATGCATGACCAATGCCCCATGCGGCCCCGCGCCGGGCCCCACATGTCGCATCATACCCCCTACTATAATTTTTATGCTAACATTATATATTTTATATATTATCTTATTATATTTGGATATAATAAAAATTTTAATTAGTCCATTCAGCCTAATCCAATTTAAGAACTGATAATTTTATCTATGATTGAACTGGAATAAGATCTATAGGTAAATTGATCTGAGATCTAATCCAATTTATAATTCAGATGATATACTATATCTAAATATTGAATAAACTATATAATAACTATAATAACTGTTTTTTTAAGTATTAATAGAGAAGCAAGAATTTTGAACAAAATAAAATAGGGTTAATTACAAAATTATATTTTTGACCAGTAAAGCAAATATTAGACTAAGTATTATATTAATGAATATATATTGTATATGACTGTTTAAAAAGTTTTTTTAACAACTTTTATATTAACTTATATGTAACTATAATCAATAAAAGATTAAAAGGTCATAATTTTATTAATATGGAATATACAATGTGATACAAAAGTTTTTGGACTAATATTTTTTAATATAATTTAATAAATAATTTGTAACAATTTTTCTGCTTTGCTGTACCTGCTGCACTACACAACACGTGACCAGAGATCACCGGAACACCCTGGAATATTTGAGAATACCCTGGAACTTCCAGGAATACTCCGGAGCATTACTGATCATTTCTTATTACTAATTGTGTTTATTTATATTTATACTTATTTGGGAAACAGGACCTTATTATTAAGCACGCGTAATATTTATTATATTATCTTTTATTTCTTATTTTATATTTATGATATATAAGCCTTCCAGAAGAACCAATAAGGACTTATGTATTAATAATATGTATTTTTATTTATGTATTTTTATATTTATTTATGTAACGGAGAATAGCTATAAAAAGGAGGCCTTTCTACCTTGGTAAAAACTCAGACTTGTATTTTGCTTGAGTTAATAAAATAATAATTATTCTTTGAATAAACACTTATGTCTTTTTCTGTGTTTTCTTTTGCCAAATTACAAGCTCATTGTTTAAACTGTTTCAATACATTTAAACTCTTATACTTGATAGCAGTGGACTGTTACTTCACATTACTAAGATTATATATATATACACTTTTGAGATTTCCTTCTTCCTTTTCTTTTCTTGTTCCAAGCATCATTCTTGAAAATGGATAATGTTCAATTCAAAACACTTTTGGATACCTTCAAGGATGCTATTACTAATGCTATTAATGCAATTGCTCAACCCCAAGCCCATACTCCTGCTCCAAAAATTTGTCGTAAAAATTCCACTTACCGAGGTGACCCTAGTGAAAATGTTATAATTTGGCTTCTTCAAGTTCAAAATCTGTTCCTTGCTCAAGAATTAGCTGATGATGCCGCCAAAATTCATTACGCCACCACAGAATTTGAAGGTTCTGCCTTACATTGGTTTCTTAACAGGGTAACTGCCGCAGGAAACAACGTAGCCTTTGCTAATTGGGGAACTTTTGTTGTAAAACTACGAGCCACTTTTCAACCACCAAATTATTAACAACATTTGCGACAGCAACTCAAACAACTCAAGCAAACTGGGAGTATACATGAGTATGAAATACAATTCTGCAATATACTGGAACAAATTGATGATATGGCCGAATTGGACAAGGTTACCTACTTTGTGGAAGGGTTGAAGCCTGCCACCAAAATGGAAATTAACTATCGTGCGCCTGATACTTTTAAGAAAGCTTGGAAGCTTGCCATTCGCTATGATTCTGCTATGTTTGGGCTCATAAAAGTCAAAGGGACTCTATCAAATTCTTCGTCGTCTTCTTCTTCATCTTCTAAAAAGTTTGTTACCATCTATAAGCCTTTCAACAGTGGAAACAAAGCACTGATGTCATCAGCAACTCCATGGAATTGGATTACATGGGTAAAGGAAAATTCTATAATAATAATAAAGGGAAAGAATACAATATACCAGCATCATCAACATCTTTTACATCACAAAAGGGAGAATGCCACTGTTGTGGAAAAATGGAACGCCATGCAAAGGAGTGCAGGGCTCCCCACCCCATGCAACAAAAGGCAAAATTCAACAATGTCGAGAAACATACCATTGATAAATCATCCAATAACAAAGCTGAACTTGTATACCTGGAGGACAATAGGGAACGTCTCCTGAGGTTTAATGGCAAGGTAAATGGATACTCTGCACTGATCTTGCTGGACAGTGGAGCGTCATGAAATTTCATCAATGAAAAATTTGTCCAACAAACGAAGCAACCAACCAAGGAAACAAAATCTTTCTCTGTGTCTCTTGCTAATAGGACTGAAAAGAGGATTAACAAAGCTGTTGACATTTCTTCACTACAATTGGGATTTTACTGTATCACTGGGATTGATGCTCAGGTGCTGTGCATGCAGAGGTATGATGTGATTCTAGGGAAACCATGGTTGTATCATGCCAATCCTACTATTGATTGGAGGAAAAACACCATGACCTTCCATTATGGACCACATATCATTCATGTCAAAGCCGATGCTGAGTCCATACAATCCCCACTGGGATGCCATTCTATTTTTGTAACACGACAACAACTTGCAAGGGTACCACCATCTGAGGAATTATTTGCCATCTGTACTGTGACTGAGAAATTACCTGAGGAAAAATCTGTCATGTCACTGAAAACCAAAGCTTTGATCAAAAATTTTGAGGATGTCTTTCCATTTGAACTGCCAAACCACCTATCACCCAAGTGAACAGTGGACCACACTATTGAGTTGATACCAGGATCTGAACCACCATCACGACCCGTGTATTACCTGTCCTATATGGAAATGAATGAGCTAAAAAGGCAACTTGCTGATCTGCTCCAAAAAGGATTCATCCGTCCTTCTGTATCTCCATTTGGTGCTCCTGTTCTCTTTGTCCATAAAAAGGAAGGATCACTGAGGCTGTGTGTTGATTACTGTACACTAAACAAAATCACCATCAAAAACCAGTATCCTTTGCCAAGGATCGACAAACTGATGGATCGACTTGTGGGAGCAAAATTTTTCACAAAAATTGATTTGTACTCTGGATATTATCAAATCCGCATCAAGGAGAAGGACATTCCAAAAACAGCGTTCAGGACCCGCTATAGTTATTTTGAATTTCTTGTTTTGCCATTTGGTCTTACCAATGCACCTGCAACTTTCATGACTCTGATGAATGACATCTTCTGTGATTATCTTGACAAATTTGTGATCGTGTACTTGGATGATATTCTTATATACAGCAAAACTAAGGAGAAACACTTGCAACACGTCCGCACCATCTTACAAACTTTGAGGGAACACCAATTGTATGCCAAAATTTCCAAATGTGAATTTATTCAACAAAGTATCAAGTATATGGGACACATAATTTCTGAAAAAAGAGTTTCTGTGGATCCAAGGAAAATAAATACCATTCGTGAATGGCCTGCGCCAACCAATGTGTCTGAACTGAGATCTTTCTTGGGACTTGCCAACTACTATAGGAGATTTGTTCAAGGTTTTTCTGCCATCGCTTCACCACTTACTGCCCTTCTGCACAAGGATACACCATATCAATGGGAATCTGCTCAACAAAAAGCTTTTGATGAATTAAAAACTCATCTCATGACCACACCTGTTCTTTTTCTTCCTGACCCTGCCAAATCCTTCACTATCACTACCGATACTTTTGACTTTGCAATTGGTGCTGTACTTTCTCAGAACCAAGGAAAAGGTAAACAACCTGTTGCATATGAGTCAAGGAAACTTTCCCAAGCCAAGCGAAACTATCCTGTGCATGAAAAAGAACTTCTGGCAATTGTCCATACCATCAAATTGTGGAGACCATATCTTGAAGGATAGCAATTCACTGTCATCACTGACCACACCTCTTTGGAATTTATAAAAACTCAACAAAACTTATCTTGCTGATAAGCCCGCTGGTTGGAAACCCTACAGGCAAATGACTTTGTGGTTAAATACAAACCTGGAAAAACAAATATAGTAGCTAATACACTTTCACGACAATTGCACTTGGCCACCATCTCTGTTCTTACTATCCAACTTGAGGAAAACCTTGAGGAACTGTACTTGGAGGATCAGTTTTTCAAACCTATTCGGGAAACTCTTCAATATCTTGAGTCTGCAACTGAAAAGGAACGAGCATGAGCACGAAACTTTGAGCTGAAGGAAAATAAACTGTATTTGAAAAAGGACCAATGACTGGCAATACCAAATAACAAGCAACTGAGGACAAAAATCTTGCATAAACACCATAACAACATTACTGCTGGACATCTGGGGATCGACAAAACCTATAAAAACATCGCAAGGCATTTTTATTGGCCTAGAATGATCAAGGACACCAAGCAATATATCAATAGTTGTGATACCTGCCAAAGGAACAAACCGTCCAATCAAAATCCTGCTGGACTCCTACAACCCTTGGAATTACCAACAAAGCACTGGGAGCGCATCTCCATGGATTTCATAGTGCAGCTACCAATGACATGTCAAGGGAATGATGCCGTTGTAGTGTTCACTGACTATTTCACCAAGCGAGCTGTATTCCAACCGATCCATACATCTGTAACTGCCCCTGAAGTTGCAAAAATCTTTTTCAACACTATCTTCAGGAATCATGGATTATTACCAAAGGTGATTGTTTCTGACCGTGATGCCCGCTTTACCAGCCACTTTTGGAAAAGTCTTTTTGAACAACTGGAAACCAAACTATCCATGTCAACTGCCTTCCACCCCCAAACTGATGAACAAACTGAGCGTCTCAACAGGACTTTGGAGGAAATACTAAGAATCTATGTCACTTATAATCAAAATACTTGGAATGAATATCTACCTGCTGCCAAGTTCGCCTACAACAATTCCAAACAAGCTTCTACAGGATTCACACCATTTGAGTTGGATTGTGAACAACACCCAAATATACCAATCACTATTGCACAAGGAGTATCTGACACCACACCTGCCACCACTGACTTCATTAATCATTGGGACAACATGATCAAAATCTCTCAGGACACACTCCTGGAAGCCCAGGATCGACAAGTGAAATATGTCAATCAACATCGCCACCATGTAGAGTTCAAGGTTGGAGATAAAGTGTTGCTCTCTAACAAAAACATTAACAATCCTATGAATAAAAACCGTTCAACAAGGAAGCTCTCTCTTAGGTTCATTGGACCTTACACCATTGCTGAAGTTATCTCAACCACTACATACAAGCTTGACCTACCATTTTCTTTGAGGATCCATCCTGTCTTCCATATGTCTTTGCTGAAACCATATGAGGAAACACCTGAGGATTTTGAGAGATTCACATCACCACCGCCAATTTTCATACCTGAAACTGGCACTAAGGAATATGAAATGGAAACAATCTTGGACAAAAGGATCATCCGCAGGAGACCACAGTATTTAATTAAATGGATGGGATATCCATTACACGATGCAACATGGGAATCTTTGAAAAACTTAATCAATGCCAGTAAAAAAGTCAAGGAATTTGAGTTGACGAGGATATCTTCTTTTAAGGAGGGGAGAATGTAACAATTTTTCTGCTTTGCTGCACCTGCTGTGCTACACAACACGTAACCAGAGATCACCGGAACACCCCCGGAATACTTGAGAACACCCTGGAACTTTCAGGAATACTCCGGAGCATTACTGATCATTTCTTATTACTAATTGTGTTTATTTATATTTATACTTATTTGGAAAACAGGACCTTATTATTAAGCGCACGTAACATTTATTATATTATCTTTTATTTCTTATTTTACATTTATGGTACATAAGCCTTCCGGAAGAACCAATAAGGAATTATATATTAATAATATGTATTTTTATTTATGTATTTTTATATTTATTTATGTAATGGAGAATAGCTATAAAAAGGAGATCTTTTTACTTTTGTAAAAACTCAGACTTGTACTTCGCTTGAGTTAATAAAATAATAATTATTCTCTGAATAAACACTTGTGTCTTT
>CAJVPV010001760.1:0-14748 GCA_910591835.1 Acaulospora morrowiae | reverse complement strand
TTTTATTAAAGAAATTAGGAAGGAAATAAAGGTCAAATAATATAATTATAAAGGTAAAGGAAGTTGAAGTAATTGTTGTTTGACCAGAAGAGTGAAATGGCTATTTTTATATACAGTTTGAAGTTGTATAATTATTCTTTGCTCATATATTAAAGATATTTTTTTACAAATTCTTTTTTCGTTTCAAAATGAAAATTTCTAAATTATTAATGATTCTATTATCTATAGAGCTTTAGTGATTATAAGTAACTATGTTCTATACATGATTTTACCTATAGTTTGATAGAGTGACTTTGAATATTTAACTAATAAAATAAAGAGATATTTTGTCTCAAAGATTGTTCACCATATAAAATCTATGGAAATTCAAAGGATTTTCACAATTTCATGAGTCAATCACGTGATCACGTGATCTCCGACGTCCATTTCCTTGAATTATAATGTTATTTCTTCCTATAATTAATATTTTTAATAATTTTTTTTTTGTTTAACCTGCAGCCAAATCAGGTACCTAGTATTACCGTTGCTAATCTTCTAATATTTCTTCGAAATATATGGATGATAGTTGGTTTTAAATATTTGTCTTAGGCCTAAGCCTCTAAGTATAGACATATTGGAAGTGAATAAGTGTTACATCAAGACAAGCAGGCCTTGCTATCTGCCTTGACGATCAATGTCTGCAATTCCAACTATAGTTTTTTAATCATTTAGTTTAGCCAAAACTTACTAGAATTTTAGTCAATAAGATATTATTGGTAGGATAAGAATATACCAGTACATCAAATTCGTCTGAAAATCGAACCCAACCTTACCCTTCCTAATCTAACCTAGCAACATATGTGGGAGGTTACGTTTTATAGGGTCATGTAGTCAATTGTCGCAAGTGTATCCCTTAGAATAGAACATCCTATGATACAAGCAATCTCCTGCACCCCCGACTGGATCCTTGCTATTATTGAATATATGAAACTCTTATTGATAGTTGTGTGATTAATGGTTTAGCCATCTATATCTTTCTTTTTATTACCAGAAAGATCCCATGAAACTTCTTCCCCTTTTGGAAATATTTTTCGGGCAATACTTGATAAGAAAGTTTACCAATCACATTATCTATCTTTTTGACCTATAGGGTGTAATCTATCCATAAGGTTCCTTGATTGCCGGAACAATCCAAATCACTCTTTATTATGAGTTATAGGAGCAGTGACACAAAGTTCACATTTGAGATATGTGAATTGCCTCCAGCTAGGATTGAACCGTAGTTTATAGGTTAGCCCTATCCTGTTTTAGTCCACTAGACTATAATCAGATAGGTTATTAATATTTTCAATAATATTTTTATAAAATAATAATAAAATAATGTTAAAAGAAGATAAAATAATAATATAAAAATATATAAAAATAATATTATATTATAGAATTTAATTATTCTATAACAGTATTTAATTCAGAATAATATTATTGATTAAATTTCCTTTTATAGTAATACGACCACATGTATAGTCTGGAGTAATGAGTTTATGTTTACTTAATTTCAACAAGGGAGTAAATATTATATTTGATATAATCCATGTAAAGAGTGAAATATTAAATACCTTTTTGTCACCATTAACCATAGCCCAAGTCATATGTATTGGAAATGTTTTTTATGATTCAGTATTGGCCCCCTTGTTTTTCTTCATACCTTGGTTAAAGGTAAGATAAAATTAGTTTATTAAATAAATAAAAAAAATTAGACTTATCTTTTTTCCCTTATAGCAAAGTCATATATCACAATCCTCCAAGATTATCTTCTATCAGTCCTTCGAAATTTTGATGGAACTAATTGGGATCATAATAACTGCCTTTGATTTTAACATAATAATGCAAGGTCACATATCATAAAAATTACAAAAAAATTTCTTACTGATAAAAATATTCAGATTATAGACTGGCCTTCTTAAAGTCCAGATCTTAACCTGATCAAAAACTTCTGGCATTATATTAAAGTTCAGATTTGCAAGATCAAATCTAATAATTTAAAGAATTGTGTTTTAAAATGTTGGAATGAGATTAATTTGGCATACTATAAATAATTGATCAAAAATATATCATGTCATATTACAGCTTGTATTGTGGCTAAAGAGAGGCTACAAAATATTAAAAAAAATATAATTAGCTACAAAGATATTCTTGTTATATATAAAATAAATAAATAAATCATAATATTAATTAAAAAATTAATTGTTTTTTAATAACTTTCTTAATATTAATTATTATAATATTATTTTTTATTATTAATATTAATTAATACAGTATTTTATTAACAATATAATAGTTTTTATTTTAAACAATATATAATAAATACAAATAAAATTATTAAAGCATTTATTTAAAAAATAAATATATAGTGCATATACAGTATATAAATTATAAATTGAAAAAAAAAAAGACAAAATCGAATATTAATTTTACGTTAATAAAAAAAATTTCAATTTTTAATTGATTTCGTGTAATACAATAATAATTTTGAGTAAGAAATAAAAACACACTGTATATGCAATACTTATATTGTATATAGTAAATAGATTTGTTGATATATTATTATAATAAATTTTTACTTTGTATTTTCATTTTATGTAAAGTATTACGTATTTATTATTTTAATAAACTAAAATATAGCAATTACATACACTATATGCAATACTGTATACGGTATAACATCTTTTTGTACCGTATTATATACAGTATGTGCAACACCTCAATATCTCAACACATACAGTATATTACAGTATATTGTATGCATGATACTGTATATGCTGTATATGCGCGGTGTATTAGAAGATCCTCGATACTTTAATGTTTCAATAATCATTTAACCTTATTGAAAGTAGTATGTTTATAATCAAAGTTAAGGAGGGTCTTGTAGTACGGAAAGGTGATTATCAAACAAAACATTCAAAGTTTTGTGACGGAATTTATTATCCCCATACCTTGGCGTTTACGAGAATGAACTTATTCTATTCTGCGAGAATTTTTTAATCAAAGTGGGATTCACCAATCGTATCTTGAAATTTTCGATGCTCATTCTAATCAGGAATGTTTACTATTTGAATTTAAGGTTATCGAGTTTCGAATTGACTTTGACCAGTCACCAATGACATTAGACTTTAGCGAGTCCCTATAGATACAATGAAAACAAATTTTATTTACAAATTGTTTTGAAAATTACTAATCCATTGACCGTCTATTGAAGGAGACATGAGCTTTTTTTTTTCTTTTTTCAAGGCTAAGCATTGTCCTTGTTATCGTTGCCGTTTGGGCTTTGCATAAATTAAAATTGACCCGTTCATGTTTAGGGCGTTTTCATACACCAAATAAAACACCTACGGTAATAATATTCCCATTTGACTTTATTAAGAACACGGCTCTTTTTTGTGACATGGTACTCTCAACCACAAGATTTTTTTTTCTCTTTCACGAGGAAAACGGAATTTTCCGTCGCTTTCAATAAACACGCGACCGGAGAATCAACATTAAGGCCACGGATGCATACATCTTTCCGTAGTAAATCTTGTTCTTTCGATTTGGAAAACAAGAAAGGTCGTATGAAGTGATTAGATTCTAATCATAACATCTATTAAAAATAAAGTGTGAGAGGAAACACTTGATCCATGTTCCTACAAATTTCTGTCCTTATTACAGGATGTAAAATGACCATTATGATAGCATGTATGGCATAAAATTATATGCAATAGATCACGCGTTGTAAGCACATTTATTTTATTTTTAAAGGGAAATAGACCTTATTTTACAAGTAAGGTCATTCAAAAACGCGTTTCAATAATTTGGGATTTGTGTCACATATTGACGAGATCATGTTGTCACTAATAGCATATTTAGCATGTGGCGGAGTAGGCAATTATTGCATTACGTAATCGAGATTTTTTGAATAAGACTTATTTTTTATTTTATTTTTATATTTTATACAACAATGGAATGCCCTAAGCAAGGAATAGAAAATACAACCACTATCGAATAAATAATAATACAATGGAACCTATTCTTTAAATGAAAAAGACCGTTTTTACTTCTGTTTCCATTTTACTTATTGCGTTTATTTGCTTTGCCTCCTATGGTTTTCTCCGTTTCATTCTGATCATCTTCATTTTCCTTCTGTCGGATTCTTGTCTCTTTCCGACTATCCCTGGAGTTGCGGTGGCCGATGATGTAGCTGTCAGTAATGTCGTTGTAGGCGCGGACGTTACCGATGCTGCCGACGTTGTTACAGGTGTGGTATCACCACTATTACCACCATTACCAATACTGACATCGGCGCAGTCTAAGTATAATTCATTGGTAAGTAGTGCATTCCATACCCAACGAATGGTACCATGTTGGCATGAAACACCGTCAGGTAATTTCACAGTGTCGGAGAAATCACCGGTGGTATCCGCGCAATTAGGAAAGAATTTGAGTTCTTGAAAGTTCGAGTCTTGGCCATTTGTGGAAAGCTGAAGACTACAATTGCCTTTATGAGCAGCGGTAATCTTCCACTTGATTGGGATGACTTGACCAGATTGAAAGTTGCTCAACACAGGACCTTGCGGATTTCCGGCACAAGGTTCAACTCTGGTTGGACCGTTTGAGAGAGTGAATCCATTATTTTGATCTCCTGGAGGAATTCTAATCTGTGGATCTAGCATACGACCGTGCCCCAAGACATCGCTAACAAAAAGAAGCAAGAGAATCGGGAGGATGACCGAAAAGTCCAAATTCTTAGGAATCGAGAAATACATGTTTGAGAAAGTTTTTTTTTTTGTTGTTGTTAAAATTTTACAGAAGTTTTGATATATCAAGTTTACGATGTTCGACTAGCGAATATCTTGAGAAAGTGGATGTGAATGAAGCACAGCTTCAAAAACTATATTGTAAAGTAGTCTTGCTTAGGGGATTCCTTTAGGGAAGGTGTTTTTTTTTTCTTGTCAAAAGAAAATGTTGGAATGAATTGTCGAAAGGGGAGGATGGACGACTTATATAATTGATTTTGATGTGAAGATTAACGATGAAAACATTATTAGATGTCTTCAACGTTCTTTGTTTTCGCGGCTTCTCCCATGCGCCGTGTTTGAATATGGAAATGTAGAGGGATTTTAGGAACAACAAAGATTTCTGTAGTTTCGTATCACCACATACTATTTTGGTGACACTTCACACTCACAAGGTAGGTTTTTTTCCAATTATCTCCTGTACTTGGCCAAACAATTCATCATCTCGTGTTTCATCTGAGTGAGATGCATCAGGATTGTGTTTCATGCTTGATGATCGTCGAGATCTTCATGCAATAGTCCTTTGTGCGTAACCGTTGGGAAAACTGTCAACGACTCTTTTCGAAATTCTTGGGTCCCGCCGTGCGACAAGACCCTTGGCATGAGGCTCTCCCAGTTTATACACATAAAAAGCACGAGGATGCGTAATCAGGCCCCAGCCATCTTCAAAGACCCGAAATGAGAAAAAAAAGAAATGCATGTTAAACGGGCATCAGCTTTCCGCTTTGGCGGGGTCTATTCCGCGTGAATGACTTTATCTCGACTAATCCGAATGTCTGTTGACTATAGTTGATTGTGTCCGTCGCATGCGCAGTTCATGATGCGGAAAGACCGGAGAACGGCGTCCGCAGACTGATAGGGTTAAGATGAACGAACACGTGGAAATGGATTTGTAAGTTAATTAATTAACCGATTAATTATCAAGCAAGTATTGGGATCATGCGAAATCAGTAAAATTATGAATTTGACTTTGAGACCGCAATTTGATCACGCTTAAAGAGTTAACACCACACCAAATGGAAATTTATTATGCCTGGCGTATTCTCAAACCTTTTTGACACATTCACGATCGCAAAATAAACTGTGATTCAATTTGCAGAGAAATGTCTCCTTTTTTCTTTCAAAATTTATTTATTTTCTTACTTAATTCTGTAATAAAATACAGAAGATTTATGACAAGAACACCTTCTTAAGTTCACCTTAACACAATAAGGCATTTGGCATCCTGACAAGATCACAAATTAGACAACAATTCGATTAATGATGTGTACAATAATTTCCTATTTGTCGTATACTGGAAGATAACGAGTAGTGAGAAAAGGAAAAAAAAAACCGTGCGCTGATTTTCTTGGATGGTAGGTAGTATTCATACAATAGACACAAGAAAATTGTGAAAAATTTTTATATTATACCTCTAAACAATGAACCTTATTGTAAAAGGAGAGAATGGGATTGAATAAGATATATTGTGTGTGTGTGTTCACCTATATCAGGGCTGAGGCTGTGTAAAAAAACGTTGTTGTATCACGTGATCTTTACCATTGATGCACGGAAGATCGATAAATTCGGACATCAACAATGGGTCAACTTCTAGAAGGAATAATGACCTCCCATTTTGAAACATTACGTCATTAGCCACAACTATAGAGGTCATTGTAGTGCTATGCGCCACAAGAATTCCATTCAAAGATTTCTGGTATAAAAAAAGCCACACCATTTACGACTATCACACCATCATTTTTGTTGCCCTTGGAAATCCGTATAGAACTGAAACTAGGAATTAAAATATTAATTGCATGCGCCAAGAAAAACAAGCTGTCCGTAGTTGGAAAGTTTTTGCTAAGAGAAATGGTTTATAAGATGATGACTAAATCTCACCTCCGAATGGAACTTGCACCTGCTCATCTGATTCGACAATATATGCGCGATACTTAATTTTATTGTTTCCAATTCATGAAATTATATATTGTTTTGTTGAACATTTATAAATAAATCAATTAGAACATCTTGGGATAGAGTGAGAAAAGCGTATCATGAATCAATTGTGTTCTCTATATTCTTTTTATAATATTTCTATAATTTAATAGCTTGATGCCTACTTTATCGGTAAAAGAAGGATGCCAATTAATTTGATACGTGTGACCTTTTCAAATTCATTTTTATAAATCGCGAGCGAGTACGCACATACAAAAGTGGACCCACAGGAACATCTGACACCGAAACTTCAAGATTCCACCACGTGATTTTACTTATCACAAAAATTCGTCAAAAAAACACATTAATCAATGAGAAAAACTCGGTTGAATCGGTTATTATGGGTAGCATTAAAAAAAAAAAAGTACAAAAAGATCCAGGACCCTTTTTTTTCTGACTTCTCACATTTAGTAAATATATCAACTACATGGGAGAATAACGATCCCCCTCTTAATACTCACATCATAAAAATAATAAATAAATATTAATGTAATTAAAAATAAAAAGGAAACGCCAATTTTAAGTGCTGAATTCACTTTTTTAACATTACCTTTTTAATTGGATTTTTTCTTCCGTATATGCAATTCATTATATCATCTTTGCCACATGGAACTTTTTTAGGGTTCTCGTGTTGTCACATTTAATTTTAGTTTATGTAAAAAATAAATAAAAAAAAAAAATCAAATCAAAAAAAAAATTTTTTTTAATAAACATTCCTTGAAGTCCATATATGGGCAATGTCGCACAAAGTAAAACAATAAATATTGTACAATAAGTTTCTTAGAGACGCAAAGACGATCATGAAATCTTTATATAAATAACTTCTTCAAATTTCCTTCTTTTTTCCATTTCAAGTAGACAACCAAATTTACCTTCGGGGACCATAAACCCATTCTTTTCTTTTCTTTACCGACAGTCCAACTGGAGCCACCCCTTACATAACTGTCTGACGGAAAAATTTCCCGTCAGAGTCTTCATTTAACTAATTAGCCTTCGTTAATTCATATTACATTCTCTTGATTCAACTCGTTCTCTTTTTTTTCTTCAAAGGAAAATAACGATAATGGACATTGAAGCGAAAAAGAAACATTGTGGACTCTTAATGTTCGATGTGCCAATAGTATCCAGGTTATCAATAAACAACGATGACGCTGGCGTACCTCCCACGTCAAATTCTCAAAATACCGTCGGTTCACTGGAGATATGCAATCAATCTATGCCACAGGATTGCGTCCCACGTTCTCCAAATTACCCTGTGACCGTTCTGTCCGCTGGTGCTGCAACTGGAAATGACCAGAGCACCGTACAGAATGCTCCCGATTCACTCGACAGCAGCAGCGAGGATGGTGGTAAGGCACGGCAACCATCCAAGAAATCACCACCGAGACCACCGAATGCATTTATCTTGTATCGAAAAGCCAAACAACCAGGGATCATCGCCTCTCACAAGCATCTTACGAATGCAGAAATTTCGAAAAAAATCTCCGACATGTGGAAAAGCGAATCCAACGAGACCATCCTAATGTGGGAAAGGTTGGCGGATCAGAAGAAGTTGGAACACATGCAAACCTACCCAAATTATGTATACTGTCCCAACAAAAACCGTTCCAAGGTTGATAAGAGAAAGCAACGGAGGCGTTCATCGAAAAAGGATTCGCCCATCAGCACCGGTCCGGTGAGGAGAAAATCCACGAAGAATTCCACCGAAAAGACTTCGGACTCTCCCTCCCCTGAGACGGTGACCAATTTAAATGTATTCGACGCGCAACCGCCATCAATCAGCATGTCGCCTCAGCAACACAATGTTCATTCGCATAATGATTCTTACACAATTCTTTCGAGTCCTGAGATTCCCTTGTTCACGGAAAACCCCGAGGAATTCGTCAATTCGCAAAAACCACTTGCACCAACCACACCGATCACCCCTATAACCCCGATTTCACCTCATCAAATCCAGTTGCGCGATAACGAATTCAATAAAATCCGTCAATATGGTGATCAATATTTGCATCCACACGCGTACCAACCGCCTCAACATCATCATGGCAACAATCACAGTTTCCCGTTCGCTTCTGTCAACGGGCTGACCCCCTTCTACAATGCCAACGGATTTTCACACCCAATTGACCCGTTGTGCTGCTTGATTCCCGAAGTGATACAGACGCAGCAACATATGATGTCGGAGGCGATGCTCCACCATGATCAACAACCTCACGCCAATTCCGTCACGCCGTTGAACGGTTCTCCTGCCTCCAATGCGAGAACCGCGCTCTACCAGTATATTCACCAAAATAGCGGAAGTGGCGTTAACGGTAACCCCACAAACTCTGTGGTCGGTAACCCATCTCTTGATGAGATACTCGCTGGATTCGAGTGTCAAAATTACATGAATGGTTCCGCGAACCATCATCAATACTTTCATTGAAAAAACGATTTTCTACCTTGCACATATTTTTATTATTGAGAAAGAAGAAAAAGAAATAAAAAATAAAATGACGCGTAAAAGGGTTTTTTCCTTTCTTGGGTTTATTTTGGGAGTTTATTTATTTAACTGGTTATTTATTTATTTATTTATTTATCATATATTACTATTCGCTGGGGGTATTTCGATTGGGTTTTTCGCATTTCTTTTTCACTTTCACAAATTCCCTTTTCAGTCACAGTATAATCGTCGATGTTATTCGCCTGCGTTCTTTGATCTCCGAGCGCCTCCACGGTTTTCTTTTTTTTCTCTTTTCTCGAACTTTTTTTTCTCCGTTCTTTCCGGAATCGGAGGACATAGAAAAAAAAATGTAGCATACATTCTGATTCGACTATATATACGCATATATATAAAGATACAACCACCTTTACATACTCTGAAATCACAAAAATCAGCGATATTTTCAATGGTGAATTGGTAATCCAAAGTAATTGAGTCTAGTACCATTTGAAATTACTGCTTTCGTCGTGACACGTACAGTAAATCGTAAGACAGATGAAGTGTCAGTAAAAAAATAGCGTGAGATAAAAAACGCGTGCTGTAGCTGAATGACATCCTTAATTATCAGACCATTGCATGCAAATCGCAAAATACATGTTTTTTCTCTTGGTTGGTTGCATCAAAGAGAATAGGAAGTTGGATCTTTGCGAAATTCACATGTTCTTTTTTTTTTTGCATTCGACGCGGAATGCGCGAGAATAGACAAAAAGTCGTGTAGGGCAAATGATGACAGATGACAGTTTCCGACCAACTTGCTGACCTCGACAATAATATGCACCAAATTATCACTGTATTTACCCTGCATACATTGGCACATTCTACCGATTTATGTAGTTAAAAGTAGAAAACAAGAATATCAAAACAATAAAAAGTGAAGATATCATACGAATAATTCCTTTTTTATTTCAATAAATAAAACTCGCATGACCGCTTACATTGTTAATTGCGATGACCCAAATGATAAATTACCTTCATGTACGTACTTGGAATCTCCTTCATTAATTCATTATTGTCAGGTGATCTATATTCGATGCGTAAAAAGGAAATAAGGAATGTCCCTCATTTCCATAAGGGTATTCATAACGTATTGCGTACTCTATCTAAAGTGTTGGCGCATTATACACTTTTACAGTATGTCATTTGGAACTAAGGAGACAATTGGACAGAGACAACCAACGTTAAGAAGGCTGATGATGAAGCCATGGATGAAACCGTAAGTTGCGCGAGGAGATGCTTAAACATGATTCATTAAAGATGTAATTATTTCTTTTTTGAGAAGAGAAGGCTTTTCAATATTTATCGTAAAAGCTGAGGCGTGTCTGAGTTTTTGTATTAAAATTGTTGTTGCATGTTTATTTTACGACGCCAACGTGAGGGGAAGACTGAAACATATTAATTTACTGGTGAATTGATGAATCATGATTCCAAATTTTCCATTTCAAGGTTGAGAAACGTACGTGTCCATTTTGGCTTCTTAAGGTCTCTGCGAAATTCCAAATGTGTGAGAGTGTTTGTGGACACGTACTCGGAGAAGTTGACATCAAAAGGCGTATGCACGAGTAAAAAAAAAAAAGACACTTTTAATTTATTATACAGTAACTTCATTAAACGTATGTACTTTAATACTGTATATGACAAATTTGATCATAAAGATGTGACATACAGTACAGTGAAAATGTAATAAAACGCGCATCTTCACGATGATCTTGGGAACTCTGCGGCGTAAAGAAAAGGCTATCGTCAAATCACGCAAGCAACTTATTAATTCTAATACCGACCTTATCTGCTTGTAATCTCTATTTTATTTTTACCCGTACGAATAAAAATGCTGAAATTATCTCGCACCGCCTTCCAATAGCGCATGTATCAAATTCTTTGTTATCCTTTGTAGGAAAAATTGCAAGTAAATTTTATATACAAGGAAATTGCGCCGTAACCAAGAAAATAAAAAATAAATCAAATTTTTGGGGTTTTTTTTTTCCCATTGCATACGTATACGCCGGTAGCCATAATTATTTAAATAGTGCATGTGACTTTTAAGAGTACATTTTATCTAACAATTCAGGTCTTGGATTGTGCGATTCTTTTCCGAAAGTGAGTTGGTGGTATTTAGGGAAATGTCACCAGATAAAGAGGCGCATTGAGATTCTTGTTGACCTGAATTTAGTGGGAGAATATGCGTGATATAAGGTGAAAAGGATCCAATTTTCAACTTTCAGGGTTCGTGCCTTTAGGATTGGGGACATTGGTTTGATCCGGGTTATACGTACTTATGCATCTCATTAACGGTTAGCGGTTTTTTACTCCCGTCACGGCTGCAGACAATATTGCATTGTCGAATTTATTTTACATGTATTCCAAAGTTCGAAGCATGATTTTTTGACCGGAGTATGAAATGAAGCACAATAAAACTCAGGTCCAACTCTGAAAAATTCATGTGTGACGCGTGTTTTCGTATGACTTTCAAGAATCGCAATACATTATTCTCTCATGGATTGCGCGCACCCGTTACCTTTTTGAAATTAACGGTTATTATTTATGCATATCAAATTGTGCTGTGAATTATTTAATACACAATAATTATTTTTAGGTCCGAAAGATGCATGAGAGATATGCACAAAGTTATCTCATACGCCTCGAGGAACTATGACAATGGTTATTTTGGTCAGAAGACAAAGAGGTTAACATGTGAACAAAGTGCGTATGGATGAGTACAAATATTACACCTGGAATTATGAGAGGAAAAAAAGCAGGGCCACGATGGTTAATTCTTTCGAGTAATCATTAGTATCACACATATGAGTATACAGAGATAATGTGAAATGTACCGTATATAATTTAAAGTATTGGGTGCATGCATCATTTATTGTTGTGGCCCGTGCCATTCATTGTTTGATCCTTATTATTTCATTTAGACTTGGACAATTGTTAAAATGGATAATACGCGATTAAATCGTTTTATGTAATGCAAATGAACACCAGTAAGATAACATCAAATTATTGATTAAATTTGGCTTTTAAGACACCGATTGATATATTACCTTAGTTTTTTTTAAAACCGTTATGTTATACTTTTAATATTTGGCTGAGCTTTTTCTCTTTGATATTACTAAACTTGTTCCTCATAATAAATTCTATATATGGTTAAATTTTTATTAAATTTAAACAAATTTTTATTATTACATTTAATGATTTTTTTCTAAATGAAAATTTTTTAATTTTTTTGTTAAAATTTTGACACCCACACGATTTTTATAACCACTGTTTTGATAAGCAATTTGATATTAATAAATTTTGTTCAGCATATATTAAAATATTTAAATATAAATTTTCATAAATTTTCATCTGATATTTAAAGTTTTATTTAATAAAATATACAGTTTTTTTAAAAATAACAAATTATTATTATTTTTTTGGGGGGTTTCCCCAGTAGGTAAACATCATTTCTTTATTTTGATTTTTATATAACAAAATATACATTGTTAAAAAAAACAACATCTCTTTTATTATTTCAGGAAAGTTAAATGCTAGCTTATCTACTTATCAATATCTAACTAATATCATAAAAAAAATCAAAATCAATATTAATGTGCTAGATAAGATTGAATAGTGGCTATGCCTACCATTCCAGAAAATTTTGCGAATTCTTTTGATTTTTTGGATGTAAAAAATTGAAAAGAAAAATAAAATTGACTATAACTAAAATTAAACCAAATATATTATAAGATTCATGTGTTAAATGAAATAATCTCCTGGTGAGCTCGTGATCCTAATTCTCTATTATTCCGCATGCTATAAACCCTAGAGTACATGTGATATTGTTTGTTGTTATAGTTGTTGATAGTGAGTTATTTGTTGTTATTGTTGTGATTGTTGTGATTGTTGTTGTGATACAAAACTGATTTGAGCTTGTTTGATTTTTATTTTGATTATTAGATAAAATCTGATTGAATGATTGAAGAGTATTGATTATCTGAAGGAGATAAACTGATTTCAGTTTTTTGAGTGAGAAATTTTTGGAAGATGAAAGTAGTACAGCAAATATTGCTACAAGAATATTGTATATAAGGATTGATTTGAAACAAACAATAGACCTACTAACCCTGTTTAAGTATATGTTTTGAAAAGTATTTGATTTAGTGAGTATAATAGTAATAATGTGGATAGTTTTTATGATAGAATAAAGATAAAGAGGAATACAAGAGAACTGAAGAAAAGAGAACTGCCACATGTCTTTCCTCATGCAACCAAAGGATAAGCAAGACTCCCAAACTGAATAGACTTTGGTCAGAAATTTCATTCTACTGCACCAGTTGTCTTGAAGATTCTTGAGTTCCTGAACTGGGATTTACTTGTGATAAAGAGAGTAAACTATTTTTTCTTGCTTAAAATTATCATAAAAGGAAAATTTTTAATAAAATGGATGCAATCAGGAGAGAGTTTGTTTAAAAATAACATATTTTTATATTTTTATATTTAATTATAATTATTAATTAATTATAATTAATTACTAATAATAGTTACATATAAAAATTTTTTATTATTATTAAAACTTATTTTTATATACTAAGTAAAGTTATTCTTCAATATAAAATATATATTCTGTAAAATTTTTATTAAATATAAATAAATATTTAATATTGAATTTTATAATTTTTGTTAAAATAATTTTTTTTTATATTTTATTAAATAAAAATTTAAATACTGGATAAAAATTTATGAAACTTAATATTTAAATACTTTAACATATTTCAAACAAAATTTATTAATATAAAATTACTTGTTAAAACAGTAGTTATAAAAATAGTATGAGTATAAAAATTTTAATAAAAAATTGAAAAATTTTTATTCAGAGAAAATTGTTAAGTGTAATAATAAAAGTTAATTCAAATTTAATAAAAATTTAACCATATATAGAATTCATTATAAGGAATAGTTTACTTAATACATAAAAGTTACTTTTATTAATAAAATAAAATGTTTAATATATGACAACTATTTTTATTTAATTATAATAATTCTTAAGTGATTCTTTATTTATTGGGGAAACTATATATATAATAATAATTAATAAAGTATCAATATAAGAATTTAAATATATTATAATAGTTTATATAATAAATTGTATTTAATTAAAAAAAAAATTATAAAAAGATACAAATATTTAAAAAAAACAATTATTTTATCAACTTAAAACAAAAAAATAGTTTAAATTTTTATAAATATATATATATTATTATACTTGATTTTTGCTCAATATCTTCAATATTTCTTGTTCAATTTTCACTAGCATTGACCCTTGAAATGTTAGCTGTTTTAGAATAGTTTTGTATTACAGATCTGTTATTGCACCATTGGTATCTATTGTATCTATTGTTGTAATGGTTTCAATAAAGGAACATGTTGATCATTAATAGTTTGTCATTATTAAAGGAAAACTTTATTAATGGAGAGTGGAGCAGACAACTCTGAAGATAATTAAAG
>CAJVPV010001759.1:0-14752 GCA_910591835.1 Acaulospora morrowiae | reverse complement strand
TTTTTTTGAGGAACAAAAACAACCATTAGTCTTTGGCTTTTTATTATAAGTGACTTGCCATTACAACAGTATTATAAATTGTTAACTAAACTACATCTTTCTTTCATAAGAAGAGTTTAATATGAGACTTAAAAATTGGTTCTTTGTTTAAGTACCTATTAATCACCCAATACTAAATAATAAACTTATTTCAAAACCTATTTTAATTCTTGAGTGGTACCCAGCAGAAGGCTAAGAGATAGGAGAGTACCCAAACATATAAAGGTGCTGCAGCCAGATATACAGGTTTGCCTTTAAGTCATGGTTGGGATTTGACATGCTTGCTTTCTAAAGTTGGCTTGATATATAGCAGGCGAAGTCAGTGGAGGGAGAAATATAGATGGTGTTACTTTAATACATGAAGGTGCTGCAGCCACTTTATACAGGTTGACCTCCAAGTCACAAAAAGAATTTGATATATCCATTATCCAAATGTGGCGAAAGTATTCAATAGATAGAGTTGAATTGGATTTTCATATAGACATTGTTACCTAACCTTGCACATGAGACCTACATTGTCGAGGAATGAGTGAACATCATCACCAGCTCATTTTTGGAATAACTAAAATCCCTGGTCTTTACATATTGTCCTAATAGATTTTCATAAAGTACAGCACCTAGAGATTCAACCAATAATAGTGTGCATCGGTTTCTTAGACATATCTAGTCTAGCCGTCAACAAGTAAACAATGCTGGATTTGATAATAATGGTTATGCCGATCTTTTGGAAAGATAAACTGTCCATTCTTTTTCTAAAAAATTATAGAAAAGAAAAACTTGTTGAAGCCCACTTCTTGGAAAAGGTTTGTCACTTCTTATATGGTTCCTGAGAAAATGGAGTTGGCTGGCCAAAGGAGTAATGAAATAAACCACAGTATTTTTTAAGGAGAGAGAGGCCTGGAAAGGAAAAACTTTAGGGAGAAGAAAAAACCTAACTTTGATAGGAAAAGGGAAAAAAGAAAAGGGTAAGGGAGAGAGACTAAAAAAAGTATATAAAAAGAGTAGGGAAGAAAAAAGGAGATGAGAGATAAAAGACTTATGGCCAAGAGAAGGAGAGGGAAGGGAAAAAGCGAAAAAAAGTAGACAACTTAAAAAGTTTCCTAAAAAGGAAATTTTCAAGTGCAAGAAAGGGAAGTGGGAAAGAGTTTTTTTTTTGTTTTTTTTTAATTGATATTAATATACTTATAGTTATTTTTAATATATATTATTTTTAGAAAGATAATTAGAACTCTTTCCACTGATTTCTTTGCCAATCCAAAAAAAAAAATATTTTTAAAAATATTTTTTTATTTTTGATAATAAAATTTATATATTTTCCTTAAAAACTTTATTTTTTGAAGACTAATATCTTTCTTATTTGTTTATATATATATTTTTAAAAACTTTATATATTTCAATAACAAAATAAACAAAATTTTATCCGTTTGATCTATAGCAAGAACATCTTATTGAGAAAAAGAAACCTGTCAGAAAAATACCCTCCATTATACTCTCCTTAAATCTGAAACTCTAAAAAATAAACCACTAATGAATATATTTTTCAAGTTTCATAAGAACTTTGGATCTACTGTAAATAAACAACTGATGTCTAAGGCAGGTAAATAAGCTAATTGGCCTATTAGTGAGCTCTATAAGAACCTTGGATCTACTATAAGTGAATATTTGATATCTGAGGTAAGTATATAAACTAATAAGACTTAACTGCTTATATATATATAGTAATCTTTTTTTATTAATCATATATATCTGTGGTAATATTTTCAAGTATATCAAAAATTTTTTAGTTTTTTAAGAAATTTTGTCTCTTTTAGTTTGATTCTGAATTTTTTGTTACATTAGAAATTCTGATTGGTAATTAGTTGAAATCTTGAATTGATTGATCAATATATAAAAGAAATATAAATAAGACATATACTTATATATATTCTATATTATATTACATTAAAATTGATAATATAATTGAATAAGGCAAAAAAGCAAAATATCGAGATGCCCTCTTAATAGAAGTAGCTTAAAGTCTTTCTTCTTTTCTCTTGTATTAGTTTCTTTTTTTTTCAATATTAAAGAAGATTCTTATTAGATTGATAATTGATTTAAATAAATTTTTATTTTATTAATATAAACTTTTTCTTTTTCCTTTTATCTTTTCCTTTTATCTTCTTAAAAAAAATAATAATTTTTATATTTTAAGATCACAAAGATTAAGTTGAAATAATAGTCTAATGAAAAGCTGACTATAATATTTTAGATAGATAAGGAATATTTTTCTTTAATTAAATAATTTTTTTATTTCTCTTAATTATATTTAGTTGCTATATTGGCTATTAATGAATATAACATATAGTATTAATAAGTTTTTATCAATAGTATATATATGAATGATATTATATATATCTTGTAATATCTATACTAGAATTATTTATTTTAAGAGTTTGAAACAAATAAACATAAGTGATATATGGCCTAATTAGATATATAAAAAAAATAATAAGTATTATTTTTATATAATTATTTATAGAATAATAAATATAAATCAAAATTATTTTTTATTTATTTTTTTTTTTATAATAGAATAGCATTAGATACAAGACTTTATTGACTTATTTATCAATTTCATATTACATCAAATATTGTCTATTGTTATAATAACAGCTAAATGCTAACCTATCTATTATTGCCTTAGCGATACTAATGATACTTATAAAGTGGATTCATATTTTTTGGAAGAGACCTATCTAGAGAATAAAAATTCTATCACTAGTTTAAACTATCTAACCTATCAGTTCAATTTTTGTATAAGAATAATAAATATTGCTAACTATTTTCTAAAATTGTTTATTACATTACATCTTTTCACTCATGCAACTAATATAACAAAGGGGTTTCAATATGGATATGTACTCCTTAATAAATACTTTGATTTTGATCCACTGGTTAGCTCTTGTTATCAAATCTAAGGGCTCTTGTAATCAAGTAAAGCATAACTTCTAAGGATTATATAGGCTAGTTCCAGATTTCTTATCTCTTAGTAGATACTTCAGTTTGGAACCAGTTGATATAGGTTGTCAAATCTAGAAAAATAAATTTCAAGCAGGATATAACTCCTACATATATACATATAATAGAAATTAATAGATTCTTGATACAATTTGATGCAATTATTTGACGCAATTAATTAAGTCACTATTAAAACATATAAAATAATTAAGTCAGATACAATTATTTTTGAGGATTTTGACAATTGAGTCAATAGTAAAATAATTAACATTATATGTATACCTACATACATAATAAGCCATTGGAAAATCCATGTTATACAAGATATTAGTGTTGGTACAGTGCTTTCTTTAAAACTTTTTTATTTGATAGTTAACAATAGAGGGATCAGTAACTTGAAATTGGTTAAGATGGAGTACAACCCAGTTTGTACATTCAAATATATGATGTTTCTATAGTTCCTTTTATAGATGATCATTATAATACCATCTGGATGATTATCATATCACTATATCTTAACGGGAAGATCACAATTTCAATACCTACTAAATCAATATGTAAAATGGCTTCTTATAAGAAACAGTATATAACTAATTATAATGTCAAATATTATATTAATTCTATTTAATTATCTTTATATGGAATTGAACTGGTATCTTGTGATTTGATCTGTGAAGCATTAACTATTATATTATAGACCCGCAGGTTATCTATAAATCAAAATTATTTATATAATTTAAGAATAATTATTTATATATAAAAATATAATAATATCAGAAAATATATATAATAATTATTAGAATAGTAAAAAAAAACTCTTTCCCGAAAAATCACAAATTTCCAAAAATTTCTTTTTTTGGAAATTCACAAAAACATTGCAAGAAACATCAGGAAAACACCCAAGGGAAACCTTTACCAAGAAAAAACACTACACTATTACCTTCTAAAACTCAAGGAAGACATATGTAGCAGATATTACTGAACCAAAAAGAACACTAACTCTTTGCTTTTATTTCAATACAAATAGATATATACTTGTTTTTTTTTTACTGGAAAGAAGGAAAAAACAAGAAATACAATTCACAGTAAAGTAAAGGAGAAAGTTAGCACCACACCTCCCAAGTTACCAGCCAGTCGTATACCAGGTTAAATATCTCTCTAGACACTAGTAGAGTTCTGTATCAGCCAGATCACATCCGGTAAACCAGACAACCTCGCCACTGACACAAAACCAAAGGGGTATCAAGACTTTCTCAACACTGTGTCTAAGAAAAAAGCAATAGATCAAACAAATTTTACGCTATAAACAACAATTGTCGCATGAAATGATTTACGTTGAAATTAAAAAATCAAATCCAGTTTACCCCTATCAAAAGATTAGCAGTAACATGAACACATATGTATACTTTCCCACAAATCAAAACAAAAAAACAAACACATTTGTTTATAGAGTTTAAAATTAAGATTTAGCTATATTCCATGTCTAAAAACAACAACAAATAAACAAATTTAAAAACAAACAAGTTAAAAAGGACATGTGTTATGGAAAAACAATAGATAAACAACACAACAAAGCATGTGTAATACAATTGTATAGAACAAATACAATGGCAGAAATACTGACAATTTCATTGGAGGATCAAATAATAGATCATCTCAAAATACTAAAAGACAATCATAACAAAGAAGACCAAAGATAACTTCACACTCTTATAAAGATGGATCAACCAATACATCATTAGAAATTTCAGATCTGGAAGCACTTATAAACATTACAGTTATTAATACTGTTGCTACAAGACTCCTCAACATTGACTCAAAAACAGCAATCAAATAGGCTTTAGCCAAAGAGTATATCAAACAAATATGGGAATTCAACCAACAGGATATAAGTATCCTGAATAAATTCTTAATTGAAGATTCTCAACAAGTTGCTCAAATCTTAAGTATACTTCAATCAACACAAGGCAACTTAGAATAATACAATATTAAACAAACTCAAACAACATATAACAGTACAAATCAAGAACTAATAGACAAAGATCAACAAATTCCAGAAGTAGAAATGGAAAAACAAGCTAAAGAGGACTCAATCACAATGGAGGAGATACAGATTCCAGAAATAATTATGGAGGAACAACAACCTTTGGAGAAAGACATAGACACTAACATCTCCACCTTGACTTTAAACATAGACATCAAAATGATACCAGATTATGTAACAAGAAACAAGTAGTATCAATCAACAAAACCCTTCTATATTTGTAAAAAAGGATCTTACAAAGCTGGAGCAATGATTGCAAACACACCAGGAGATAGCAAACCTGAACAAATTAAATATCTGGCCAATATATTCAAACTTCCAAAAGATAATCAATACCTTATATAATCTCTCTTTTTCAACAGTAATAGATAGTATGTTATTTGCTTTAAATATGAGAAAGATCTAATAGTATATATAAACAAAGTCAACTCAAAGGATAAGAAAAACTTTTGTCTGATCCAAATACAAGATCAAGAATATATAACTAAAAAAACAAAAGAGAGTAGAACAAGAAATCCTAATAGGAACAACAATCTTAATCAAGAAAAACTATACATAATATCATTAACTATTTTGATTTAACTGATCATTTAGGAAAAGTTTAATTAAAAATCAAAGGCAATTCATTTCCACACACTAGTAAAAAAGATTAGCTGCAATATATAACTAATAAGTTAGGTATATTACTAAAACATGCAGGTATACAGGTATTAGTTATCAAAAAAAACAAATAGATAATCCTATACTTCAACAATATAACAGAGGCATATAAATGTAAGCAACAGTTACTAGAACATATTCAAGAACACAACATTATTATTATTACAAATAATAATAATACAAAAAATAAAGCATCTTCTAAAACATTATCATCATCTTCAATGGAGACAGAAGCTTCAAATCAAATGATACTTCTAGATATTCTCTAGCATATTTCATCTAAAAATATTTGTAGCATACTCAAAAAATACAGAGAGATAGAATCTCTAAGACTCATCAAGAGAAATTACAAATACAACAGTGCTATCTTTTTCTTTAAATATATTAGAGTAGACATTCATAAGATTTGAACAATACCAATAAAAGAAACCATGGCAAGAATCACTATACTGGAGAACTACCAAAAAATACTGGCAGAACACAACAAAATAACTACTAGACTGTATGGAATTGGAAAATCCACCTCTGCATCCAGAATTATAAGTGCAACAAAATATCTTAAAGTCAAGACAGTCCATATTCCAGCCAATAGTGGAACAGGAAAATGAAGAAACTTCGCCATTCTTGGATTTGAGACACAGGAAGACTTAAACAAAGCACTATTATCCCATATAGAACTATTTGGATATAAAACCTGGTGAAGTACAAAAGACAACACAAAAATACATATACAGGATCCTATATCACAGGATAGCAAAATCATGAATACAAAAAGAAGAAACAAGAACAATTTCTTGGAATATCCAAAGCATACCAAAGCATCAATAGCATTCTCATCTGTCTATATAGATATAGAAGAAGAAGAAGAAGAATATATCAAACAATATATAATAAGAAGATTGGAGGGAAAAAAGAGAAACAATCTCTAGGCAAGAAAACACAAAGAAAAATATCAACTAAAAAGGAGTCGTGGTCTGAAGTCTTCAACAAGTTAAATACTATCAGCATAAGATTAACAAATCTAGAGAACAATAGAGATGCCAACAAGAAATCCTTCCACTATTTCTCCTAAAGGTATCCTAATTGAATCTATAGCAATAACTAAAAAGGAAAGATACCTCCCACTGGCTTTCTTCTCTTCAATATATGATCATCTCCTACTATTTACCACAGATGACTATACCTTAAACTACCCTAACAAAATGATCAACTCTTTAATCAACAATGAGATCAATACTTTTCTCACAGAACAAAAAAAAATATTTCTAGATAATACCATATACATTGGTATATACAATATCAGAGGAATCAACAAAACCATAGATCAGGAGATATTAATACAGAAGATATGGGACAAAAAGATTGATATCCTTGAATTAAGTAAAACCAAACTCATCCTCAATAATCAAACATTTGTATTCAGTAATTGCAAAAACAGATATAAAAGCTTCTCCAGTGCCTGTCCAATCAATCCTAGAGGAGCAGGAGTACTGTTGCTAATTTATAAAGAGCTGGAAAAATATATTGCACAAGTAGATAAAATAGAAGGACACCTTATAGCAATCAATCTACTTAGCAAAAGACACAAGACATGGATAGCTCAAGTATATCTTCCTTGTAACAAATAAAAAAGTATTACTGTTCAAAAAAAAATACAAACTATAATAAGAAACAAGATCCAACATCAATATCAAATCATTCTCATGGGAGATTTCAATGCAACATTAAACCCTAGAAATGATTGCACAAACTTCAAAGCAGATAATAGCTTCTCATTCTCAGAAGATCCAGAGGCTCCAATATTCAACTTCCTTCTAAATTGGAATCTTATGGATTTACATGAACTTTGAAAAAACCTGAAGCCATCCCACATATAGGAAAACAATAGAAGTTCAAGTAGAATAGATTATATTTGATGCTTAGCTGAATTAGCACACAACATGCTCCAAGTGCAAAACTATAGCTTCAAGGAGATTACAAACAGTAACCATACCCTTCTGGACTGCAAAATAATCAAAGATACATTTCTTTACACTACTATAGCACACTGCATCAAAATTACATACCAATATGAGAAAATAATTGAGATTAGTAAAACTATAGAGAAGTAGTGGGACAAATATAGAACCAAAATCAAAAACAAAATTCAAAAAGTTGAACTTCTTAAGAGAATACTGATTGCTGTAGCATTTAACAACCTTCATTGTAAAAAAAGAGATCCTGAGAAAAAACATAAGCACAAGTGGCAAGGTACAGAACTCCAAGGAAAAAAATTAACTAGAATATATAAAGATCTATACAATATTCAAAAAAAACTAAGAACAGAGCCATCGAGACTTTTGTTTTCTCTTATAATACACCAACTAAATAAGTGGATATCTAAAGCCTCAGACACACTATTAGACAACTCCCAAGCTCTTACCAAAGTTAAAACTCTCAATACAAATGTAATTAACAAGGACTTAGCATTAATTATCAAGCAAACACATATTCTTATAATAATCTTCAAGAAGATTTGTATACAAGAAGAAAAAAAAAGGGTCAACCAGAAAATCCAAAAAGCAATTGAGGCCAGATATCAAGACCTCAAAGACAATCAAAGGAGAATAGTCCAAACATTAACAAACAAGTTTAGAGACAAAATTATGATTGATAGGATTAAAATAGTAGATGAAAACAATCATGAATATATTACTATTGATAAAAAAAAGATCTTGAACCAGACAAGGCTTTACTATCAACAGATATTTCGCAAGCACAGCAGCAACTTCGATCTCCTTGACAATTAGTGAAAGAAACAATATAAATCCAAACTGGAAATTCAAAAAGAATGATACAACACCATGGAAAAAGAAATCCAGCCAAGTGAATTGGAAAAAGTTCTTCTTGACTTGCCCAACAACAAAACTGCAGGACCATCGAAAATAAAATACGAAATGTTTAAAAAAACTAGGCCCCAAAGCAAAAAAGACTCTCCTTAACCTCTTCAATCTTTTTCTCAGCTCTGGAATAATACCATTGACCTGGAAAAACAGTCTCTTGTATCCAATCTTCAAAGGAAAAGAATGGCAAGGGGAACTAAGTAATATCAGATCTATAATCCTTCTAGAAACAACACATAAATGTTTCATTAAAATTCTTAACAATCGTCTAGTACTTATCTATAAAAAGTACAAAATCTTAAAGAGGCTTAACTTTACAGGACTGTTAGGTAAAAGTACCTCAGAACCAATACATCTGCTAAATAATATCTGTAAAGAAGCCAAAGAGGAGAATAAGGAACTTTGGATACTCTTCCAAGACACAGCCAAAGCATATGATACTGTTAGCCTAGAAATGTTAAAAAGGACACTTTAAAGAATCAAAGTTTCATATAAAATTGTTAAATTATTGTTGAACCCCTTCACACAAAGGACAATCAAGATAATTACAGATGTTAGCCTTACCAAAGAAATAATAGCAGGTGATGGCATAGATTAAGGAGAGACTATATTACCACTGTTTTGAAGAATCTTCTATGATCCTCTCCTATATGAAATTCAAGAAAATTAAAGAGTAGACTGTTCAATGAATTGTTTATGGATGACAGATTTTAGCAAATCAGCAAGAGACCTAGAGGCGTCAAGGAAACTGTCAATTAGACAAGCAGTGATAGCCTATATGGATGATACTACATGGATAGCTAGATTTCAAAAAGACATGAAATATATTCTGGAAAGAGCTAAAGAGTTCTATATAACAAATGACTCGCAGATCAATGGAGACAAATCAATACTAATTACAATTAACAGCCCATCCAAAGAATCCAACAAAGTCTATATTGGATCTAATCAATAAGAGATTAGAGAACTAGATCACGGAAGTCATGCAAGATTCTTGGGCATCTGGCTAGGTAACAAAAACCAGACCAAAGACACAATCCTCAGAATTTAACAAGAGATATAAGCAGTCTTGTCAAACTTGGAGAAAATATTGATCACAGACAGATACATGAAGTATATAATTAACAGAGTCCTAATTTCAAGAATTGAGTACAGAATGCAGCATAGTTCAATAAGTATACTCTCAAGTAACCTCCTCTCAGCCCAATTTAGGAAAATATTCAAACAAGTAGTCAGGATTACTAGAACAATATCAAACAATTCATACATCACAAGGCCTTCTATAAATTCAAAAGCATTCACGAAATTCAAATAGAAAGCCAAATCACCAGCTTGACAAACTATCTTAACAATATAGATTATGCTGGTATATCGACCCTCATTTGCCTTAAACAAGCATAAATAAAACATTGGAAATCAGCAAATATGTTTTCAGACAATACCTTCCACAATTCCTACAAGAAAAACTTCTCAGCCCAGACACTTAAAATGGCCAACAAACTGGATATTACCTTTTCAAACTTGCAACAAAAAGATATATTTCAATGGAATGAAGGACACATCACAATTAAAACTCTGTTGAATGATCTCAGAACATATAACAAAGCAGTGATTTCATTAAGAAAACACAATATTATATTTGTAGACCAGCTCATAGAAAAGAAATCCAATATGTTACTAAATTGGAAACTAATTTAAGATCCTCAAGGTCATGGATGGGACCCAGTTTCCAGCTGGTTTCAAGTAATAAAACAGGTGCTGGCAAATGAATTTGAAGTACTAAAAACAACCTGGACTAGATATGACTAGACAACACAAGATAGGTTACTCTTCATGATAGAAAAGCCAGCTGACCCAAGAAAATGAAATTGGCAAGTAAGTATGAATAATGTTAACAAAGAGCTCTACTGAACTAGAAGTAAAGGTACATTAGCAAATAATAGCAGAGAGATAGAACACTATCAAATCTGCTCTAGTAGACTTTTAGAATCAATAGAATTCATCAGGATACAATCAGAGCATAAAAATAGTAGAGGAAATTATTCACTCACATTTGCCTAGATCAATAATATAAAAAAACATAGAAGAAATAAGAAACCAATTATCCCTATTAAGATTCATACACCAGAAAACTTGGTCAAGGCTAAGATGGAAAAGATATATCTGCAAGATATATCCAAGGTAGAATTTCAATTTGTAAAGATTGAAGACTATAGCAAACAAATTATACAAGACAATATACTGAATAGAGATCTTTGTATTCTGCTAAGTGAAGAATACCACCTAAATGCAATCCAAAACTATACAGGCTCATATTAATTTTATACTGATAGATCCCTAGGACATGCACAAGACTGATCCCTAAGAATAAATGCAGCTTGGATACAAACTGAGGGTCCTAATCCCAGAAGAATATTTCAAGCAGCAGTAAATAATTGACCTTCATCGACTAAAGTAGAACTGGTAGTGATTCTTTTAACAATCCTTTCAGTTCCAATTAGTAGTACTATAGAAATAAAGACAGATAGCTCCTCCTGTATAAATATCTACTCAACTATAATTAAGCCACATCCCAAAGAAACATGAAAAAACCAAATGAAAAAACCAAACTAGCAACTCTGGACAAGATTGGCTAATATAATATTCAAGAAAAAGTTATACCTAAAGCTTACCAAAGTTAAAGCTCATAGTAAAGACCCTCATAACAATCAAGTAGACCAGCTGGCTAAAAGGATCAAGAAAGAACCAGAAATTCGATAAAGGCTCCTATCTAAAATAGTTCCTATCACAGTGCCAAAATGGAATAAGATTCTTATCGATATCTCAACTAGGGCATTTTTTAAGGATTATAATAAAAGAGAAATCCTGATGCAATGAATATTACAAAATTATATTTAGCAAAGATGGAAGGAAGAATTCAGAATCCAAAAAAGTTCGACTGGAAAGGCCTATGGGACCTTAATAAAAACAAAAGATTCCTTATCACCTCTTTCAAAGCAGCAGGAAGCAAAACATTCAAGGCCAAACTAATTTATGATAAACTTCCAACCATGGACAATCTGATCAAGAGAAATGTTCTAGAAATACCCAATAGTCTGTGTGTGCTCTGTCATCTTCAAGAAGAAATCTTGAACCATCTGCTAACATGTAAAGAAACATAAGAACTCAAGAAGAACATATGGGATCAGGCTTAAGAGAAACTTACAAAAGTATGGATCCCACAACACATAGACAAAAAGATGGACGGAAAGTATACAGCAATAAAAGCACTCTTTAGCAAATGGGAAGTTGAAAAATTTGACTTAGCTAAAAAAATAATTAACACATCTATTGGTCTCTAGGCAAAAGAAGATATTAAAGAATGAACCAATACTCTTTAGTCACTAAAGATTCTCAAGGTTATATTCAGGAGAATTCTTAACAAACTCTTTAACTTCTAATGTAAAAAGATAAAACATCTGATCTGGAATCCAAGATATGAAAAGATTCAAGAGTGCAAAAAGAGCTTTCTGAGGAAAGGAGATAACCAAATTCAGACATAGATCCATTGATATACAAAACTCTTATGAAAAGAAAAAGACACTTCAACAGGATCCCTTAAGCTCGAAAACAGCAGCAACCTTATCGACAGTAACAGTCAGTCAAAGCCATATACCAGGACTTATGAAAGTATTATGAAACAAAATAAAGAAAGAAAAAAAGTGATTAGGAATATGAAGTAATCAAGATTTTGTCAAGGTGAACTGTAGTGATAAACTGCAAGCTATGAACTTGAGTTTCCTTAGAAATGGGAAACAAGAGGGAGCAACTTTATTTATCTCCAAGATCATATCTAGAGGTTAATTACCTAAAACGGGTATTCAAGTATAAGTAGTTAGTTTATGTATAATAGTCAAATGTACAATTATATCTTCTTACAAAAGATTAAATAAACATAATAAATACTTGTTTAATTATGGAAAATATATATATATATATATATATAGTCATAAATTGTAAACTATATTTCAAATTCTTATTTATAATAAAATAAAGAAAATAATTTTTTGTCTTTAAAATTATATCTATAAAAGATATATTTAAACAAGTTTAAAAAAATTTTTTTTAAGATTAAATAAACATTTATACTTAATTGATTATGAAAAAACAAACTTATAAATTCGATTTTATTTTTTCAAATAATATTTAAATAATAAATGTTGTTTTAAAAAAAAAAGCTTCAAATAAATGACTTTATTAAAAAAAGAAACATAAAGAATCAAACATTTATTCATCTTGTTACTTTGGAAACTATAAATTCCAAAGTTTTAAAACTTGACATCATTTTATCAACAATAATCTTTTGTAAATAGTTACAATACTACTATAGCAAAGGTATTCCATCTACCACAGTAACAATCTATAATTTTTATCCCGTCACTATTCGAATCTCCCAACACAGGGCTAAAGAAAAATTTATCCGATAGTTTTCCGAATGCTTGGCCTTGTTGTCCGTATTTACCTATGCAAATATAAACCATATTTGTAGATGCAATTTCAAAGATCTAAATAAAGGTAATTATAACTCACCCCATCCGCAAGTCCAGAGACGATAATCATCTAATTTATATGATGGAAATTCGAATTAAAAGTAAGTCAAATTTAAAGTGTAAATAAACTTGCCTGTTATAATAGCCGTATGCGCGCTTCCACATGTGACTTTCAAGACGTTAGTGTCATCGCCAATTTCTATTAATGAGGGTTCGGCGTAATTTACAAGGTTTGCATTCATTTCTGACTGTGGAATTCCCAATCTGCCCATGTGATTATAACCAAATGTATACAAATCTCCTGAATCTAGACATTATTTTAGTCAAACAATATAAACTCCTTGTGAAGAAAACGTAAAATAGATTAGCTTTTACCGGAAATCGCCGTGGAATGCCATCCTCCACACATAATCTGGGAGATTTTTAGCCCTTGAAAAAATTCTATGACTTTAGGCTTGTCTAAAGAAGATATGTCCCCATGACCTAGTTGGCCATATCTGATAACTATCAATACTATAATTCACTATACCAAGCACCACATTTCATTAAAGATTCATTGCAAGAACAATCTATTACCTTCCAGAACCCCAACTAAATACCTCTCCATCTTGTGTTAACGCCAAACAATGATTTTCACCACATGTAACATTAGTGAAAAAATAATCATCTAATCCATACTTTGATTGCATTATTATTTCTTCAACAGTCAAGTTTTCTCTTAGATTCCATTTCAACAATTTTCCGTCCACTCAAAATGAAATATTCCGATTATAACCCAACGTTTTAAAGAAAATGTAGGAAGCCTATTTATGCATCCTACTTACTTGTAATACCCACAACATCTTTGCCAGTCCAAAATTGTGCAATGTCAACAAATTTCATGGGGAAATTGCTTACATTAATTTGACCCGAATCTAAATCTATATAATGAAGATTTCCATCAAGGTCAAGAAATCCTTGAATACCGTCATCATCACCAAAACATTTTTTGACGTTTCGATATTCGGTTGGTTTTGGCAAACTTATTTCATTAAAAATTGGATTAAACCCCCATAACATCAATGGATTTTTGTTTTCACTATTAATATCTCGCTATAAATAATTATAAAAATATTAAAAATAATTCACAATTAATTAATGGTCGAATATATAAGTCTACAATATCTTTATTCGTAAATTAGATACCATTTCACCTAAAGTTACATTCATATTGGCCCAAATTATTTTATTACAATTCGTAATTTCTGTAATATCGGTTGGAGAACTAATAATAACGTCTCGAGTCTCAGGATTGGTTTGTCCGAAACCATTATATCCAAACGCATAAATCCTTTGATCTAGCATCCTAAAAGTGTTTTGTGTAAACTGACTTGGTACAATATATCGGAAATAAAAAATAGTGCTTAAAACGCGTCTCATACTGGTAGTGGTTAATGCGTAACACACGTGCGGACAGACATTGCATTCCACCCGAAAATAGCTAAGGACAAATATATAATATTATTTGATATACAGTATATGGTATATTTTATTTTATTTTTTTTTTTATAGTAGAATGGCATTAGATGCAAGGATTTTATTGAATAATTATCAATTACACA
>CAJVPV010001758.1:0-14753 GCA_910591835.1 Acaulospora morrowiae | reverse complement strand
TAACTTTGTTTCATAAGTTAATAAAAATTGTCGCATGTAATGTGCTTTGCCTCTAAAAAAAAAAAAAAAAAAAAAAAACAATTTGAATTTATATGGGATACAAAATTTTGACAATCTCTTTTTTAGTAATTTCATATTTAAAATCAATATATTAATACAAAAGATTGTTACAATAAAATTGCAGAACAATATATTAGTATTATAAAAAAATAATATTTATAAGTTTATTTGTAATTGTAGTATATGTAATTGAAGATTATCAATTAAAAAAAAAGAAAATCTTACTTCAATTATAAGTTATGGACCTATAGAATATTTTCAAATAGATCTTATAGATTTTATAGCATATAAAAATAAAAACAATAATTTTGCTTAGCTTCTTAAATTGTGTATATCTTTTTTAAATTTTTTTTAATCTATTCCAATCAAAACCAAAGAAATTAAAATTGTAGAAGAAGCTTTAATTTCTTTAATTTTTAATGAAATATATTATCAATTCTATAATCTAATAATAATAAAGAATTTATCACAAATGTTATCACTTATATTTGTTAATTATTTGAAATTAAAATTTAAAATGGACATTTCTGATATTTAATATTACAAGATTAAATTGAATATTTAAATCAAACAATTGGATATAGATTAATAAAAATAATGTAAAATGAAAAAAATCAATTACAAAATGTAAATTGAAAAGATAAATTACTTAAATTTATATTTTTTTATAATACTACAAAGCATAATGCTTATAATAAAACTCATAAAGAAGTTATGTTTAAATATAAGTTTCTTGGAATTTATTAACAATTTAATTATAACAATTTTATTTCTTTTCAAAAAATAGAAGTTGATAATTCACAAATAAATTTATTAATGACTATTGAAAATTATTTAGAAAATATTTTAGTAATTCATAATAAGATTAATAATTAATTAAAAAAATCCAAAAAAGATATGCTTAAACATTCAAATATTTATTATTATATAATTCTTTATTAATCTGATCAAATAGTTGCTATTGCTTTAGATATTAATATAAATATAACAATTAGAAAATAAAAAATAAAAATATATTTAATAATACAATAACAATTAGAAAATAAAAAATAAAAAATATATTTAATAATACAATAACAATTATTGATATAATTAATAATAACAAAACTATTATTATAAAAACTTCTAATGGAAATATTATATACTATTTTGTAAAAAGAATTCATTTTATTAAAAAAAATAATTTTAATTATAATATAATATTGATTTTAAATTTTTACTTATTAATATTTAAATAATTCTAGAAAATAAAATAGATAATCAAAAAGAATTAAAGAATTTTATTTAAACAAATCAATTAAAATTAAAGTTTAAAGTATATAGTAATAAATTTAATTATTATATAATATATATTAATATTAACACTTCTTTTTCTACAGAAATAATTTAAAATTAGGATTTCTAATAATCTCACAAGAACTCTTTAATCAAGTCTTATAGTTACTTTTATTAATTTTTAAATTTTAACTCAAAATCAAAAGATATAACCATAGATCTTTTATAGATGAACTTATAAATAACAATATTAATTTGTCATCATGTTTAAAAAATTTAATCTCTAATTTTAATTAACTTATTATTAATAATTTTAAGTAGATATTTATAGTTATTTGATATCTTTTATAATGTGTAATGATTTTAATATTTATTTTTCTTTACAATATAACAGATTAATATAGATAAGTTAGTATTAAGCTTATTAACTCAATATATTATATAAAAAATATTGTTACTTTTATTACAGTATATAGAAAATCTGAATTTTTTATAATTAATAAAGTAACAATATTTACTTACAAATATATATATATTGTATATATTAATATTAATAAATTTAATTATTTTATAATATATATCGATATTTATATAAACTATTTTTTAATTAAATCATATAATTATCTTATATTGAATTATACTTTATATTGGTTTCTTACAATAATTAATATATATATTATTTATTTGAATATAAAATTTAGTAAAGTATTAAAAACAATATAAAAATATATAATTATTATTAACAAAATATCAAAATTGTAAACTTTAACTATTTTAAGGATATAAGTTTCTTTTTAATAACAAAACAAGAAAAGACTTTAAGTAATCAAAGTTTCTCAAACAAAAAAATAAAAAAGTTATAATTAAATTAACAATATTTAAATACAACATATCAAAAGTATTAAATATATAAAATATAATTTATATAATATTGGAAATTATTAATATTAGATTAATAAAATTAAAAAACAAAAGAAATAATAAGAAACATTATTATTTTTTTTAAAAAGTTACATTAGTTTAATTCAAAATTAATATTAAAGAAAATAAATTATCAAAAAATCTATTGCAAATAAAAACTTTAATATTTAATCTTTTATTAATCTATATTTTATATAACAAATTAAAAAATATTATTTAAGAAATTTGGAAAAATCAAATAGATATATTAGATCTTAGTAAAATTAAACTTATTTAAACTAATTATTATTTTATATTTCAGAATAATAAATACAAATATAAATATTTTTAAGTTTATATTTACAAAATCTTATATAAACAAGTTTTTTTCTTATTTATAAAAGTTTAAAGAAAAATATTATTAATATAAATAAAATAAAAGATTATTTAATAGCAATTAATTTTTAAAGCAAAAAATACAAAATATAAATATTTTTTCTATAACAAGTAAAAAAGTTAAACTATTTAAAAAAAGATTTAAACATTTATTTAAAACAAAATCTGTTAATAATATTAAATTAAAATTAATGTTTTTTTTATATTTAACATTATATAGAAAAGTTTTTAATAAAAAACAAAAAAGAAAACAAGATATTAAATTTAATAAGTTTGAAGATTTTTTTATCAGATTATTTTTTATTAATCTGAGATATTTTTAATAAATTCAAAAATTCAAAAATTCATAAATTAAAAAAAATCATAAATTAAAAATAGGCAAATAATTTAAGCAACATTTTTTTATTTTTGATTATTATATTCATTATATTAAAAAAAAAAAAAAATTAGATTAAAGAAAATTAGATTAATATTAAAAAAAAAAAAGTACTTATTTATAATCTATATTTTTTCTAATTAAATTTATTATAAAATTTAATTAAATGATTAATTAATTAATTATAAACTTTGAAATTCGGTGTGTAATTATTATAAAAAAAAGGTTTTAAAAAATATTGCATTACGTGTTTCTTATGAAATTACTTTTTTATTTATTTATTTATTATGATTGTTTGCTTGTGATGCGATTATGTTCATTGAATGAATGGCCTTTACGAGGTTCCTTGTCTTCTCAATCGTTGATTTTCCTCTTCGAGTTCCCCTGTTTCACTCTTTGTTGTTCGAGCTGAATCTCAATGACAAAAATGATACTGGACCACAAAAATGAACATTTTAGCTTGTGATTTTGGAGAATCGATCCATAATAAATATAAATAAATTTGTGAATGCATAAAGTTGGCGTTCCTACAGCATATCAAATTTTCAGACATCGTTTTTTTGTGTGTCAATATTTAAGTTTTTTTCTTATCGAAAAGTTTTTGGCGGGCCCAATCTATTCGACATATTTGTATCCAGATATCCCAATCGAGACGATCGCTCACAGGCCCTCAATGATAAACAAAGTGATAGGAAGTAATTTTTTTTTTTCGAGGTGGAAGATTTTGACCGTTTTGGTAAATGAATGATTCCAGATAGTTGAAAAGTACCAGATATGGCTGGAGCATGTTATGCCAACGAAATGCTGTTTGTATACATATGTGAACAGATTGATAAGGGTGATTTGGTCAATGAGCAGCTGCGCCATAATTGTGCAATGTCATTGTCCTTTTTGCCAAATACTGCGCATTAGGTAATTACAATTTCTTCCGGTCCCGCCGGAAGAAATTACCTTAAAGAGATTAATCTATCCATAATAATGATCTTCTGCATTAAAATTACTCACGCCTCGAAAATTTTACACATCACACCATTCATTAACTTTTTGTTCCATGTGGCTTGTCCCACAATTTCTTGTTACCACGGCCTGATATGGAAGATAAGAAATGTTGAATCTCCCGAGCTTGACGACCCATTTTTGTGTTTGTATCACGAACTCATGGTTTTTCGAGTCTTACGCACAATCGAACATATTTCATTTTCTTTCATAAATCACACATATTAAGAATGACAAAAAAAGGAAAAAAAGAATTTCTTTTTCATGTTTGAGAAAAGATAAATTACATGAGGGTATCGTTAAACTGCACACTTTTATTTACGATTTATAGTTACTTATAATTTCATATTTCCGACAGCTCGAATTCGATAGGTTGATAATTCCAGATTGCCGGTTTTCTCCTGCTTGGGTCTTATCAACAAATTAGTCAAATCTTATTTAAGGTGGTGATACCGTGCTCTTCCCGCAAATTCCTAATTTGGCCCTTAAAATGTGGAGATAACCAATTGATTTTTCCACGTTCTTACCTTGGATAATATGTATCACCTGTGAGTTGTTTCTTAAACTAATTAAACTCGCAGTATGAGCTTCTGTGATATTGCGTGGATCCGATAAGTGATCTCCGATTGCGTCCTTTCCAATGGGGTGGCTTCCAACATGTTATATGATACAGTGGTCAAATCACTCGAATTATTTATATGCAAACACAGAATTCTCATTCGTTTTCTTCAAACAATGGACTAATGTTCTAGGGATTTGGGTACAATTTTTCGATATATAAATATTTATGTACAGCTCACCTCCACCCGTAAACCGTAAATAAACATGTATTATATAAATTACCCGAATTTGATAATAATAATATATCTCTTGTCGTCCCCATGTCGGTTGGTTGTTCATACTACAGATTTCTTATCGATTTTTCCGATTCCTGTGTAAAATGGTTACCAAATTTACGGAAAGATGCGCGGATAACGGAACTCTTTTGTGGTGTATGACCAGTTTGTCCGAATTTTTCCTTAGACCTTTTATTATAAGTCGTGATGTTTGCGTATGCAAATAGTGAGATTTTCCCAAAGCTTCTATATTCGGTGGCTGATAAAGTGGTGATAAACTATATATTCCTATCGTTAGTGTTCTCCATCATCCTAAAATATATATATATAACCGCCAATGGAAACAGCATTTAACGAAGTACAATAACAATAAATCAACGGTCTAGCGTTATTTTCTTTTTTACATTCGTACAAATTTTCTTTACAACTCTTTTTTCCACCTTTTCGTAAGATAGACGAGCATTTTCTATATTCATAATCAATATCAATAGACTTTCTTCTTTTAGCGCACATAAGAGTTGTATCATTCATTGTTGGTAAATTTGTGGATTTTATCGTTTCTCGAGAAATTCTTTCGATTCCGCTCAACATTCTTAAATAAAATTGCATAAAAAAAAAAATTGCAATGGCACTTTCTAACGAAATCTCTCATCACAATGCCTCTTCCTTAAATGCTACGCGACCGCACCTTGCAACCCTTGCCGGATCTTTAGATTTATTCTCGAATCAAAACACGATTCCAACTTTTACCGATATGGATAAACCTCACCAAGAACCAAACGATACACCCATAACCACAACAAATATCATTCTTGACTATTTGATATACTTATCCATTAACGCAAGACTCGAACAAGCCAAGGATGATTTGAAAGATTCGACCAAAGAGCGTCAAACAGCCGCATTCCATCGAAAGAAATGTCAAGGCGTCGAGGCGATCGTCGAAGGTATTTATTTAAGGGTTTTACGTGAAAAATTTCGTTTACCACCTAATCCCCTAATTTCAATACGAAAAAATCTTAGGTCTACTTCAATCACATCGTACTCAAGCAACGTCAATGATGCTTCCTGCACCTCTCAAGCATCGACTGTACCTGTGTCAGTTATTACATCTGGTGTATGACCGATATAACATGACTTCGTCATCACCGCTAAAATCCAGACGTATTCTAAATTCGGATTCTGCGAATACCGCGCGATTTAATCACTCCCACGTCCCCCAATCCACCGCAATGCCGACAAACAGGCACCGGGATCATAAATTACCGCTGAATCTAGCGAAATACGAAAAACACTTTAAGAAACCTCTTCTGTCTCGGTGTCGAAAACACAGACTGTACATTTGTGATGCATGCAATCAACACGATCAATTATCCATTGTTTCGCCGCTGCCGTGTGGTGACGCTCCTCCAACGCGTAAAACTGCTTCAGGTTTGATAGACGCAGTACCGGTTTTCATAAATGGCAGCGCGATTACGTATAGATTGGCATTTGAAAAAAGCAATTCGATTCTGGTTAAGTCAACGTGGTATGACCTGCTGTTGAACTTGCTGACTCAGGTTAGATGTGGATTTTAATTTTTAATTCATTTTTACGTTCCTCCTGTCTTCGCTCTCAATTAAAAAGTTATCCTTTACTTTTTCTACACATTAATCATGAAGGCTGCGATTGAGTGTTATCTTTGTGATTCTTATAGTTCAATCGACACGCTGTTGGAAATATTTTCCTACGGTGATATCGATCCATCTGACTATCATTCCGACAACTCGGAAAGTGAGGACGATGACGAAGACCCTCATTTTGCTGCCAATCGAGCAGACGACTACTTATTGTGGCAACGTACTTCGGTTCTGGATGAATTCCGTATGAAGAAAAAAGACAGAATGAAAGAGGTTCGTAGGAAATTTGATCTTTCTTGATTCTGAAATTGTATGTGAATATAGAACAATAATTCATTTAATCTTTTGCAGTTCCTGAATGTTGAAGGAAAACTCGAACAACATTTCGAAAATCTCGCTGCGAAATATCCCATATGCGATTTTGAAACGGAAATGTTAGCTTATTGTACCAATGTCGCAAATTTCATGGATGTTCCAGCATTAATAACGCTATACAAAGAATCAACAAATAATGGTCTGCTTGTCGAGCCGTCTCAAGTTTCAGGAGATTATAATGGTGGGATCGATATACCAATGAGCGAAAACGAATTTGGTGATCTCAATGAAGATTACTTTGCAGATCAGCATGAAGAAAATGAAGAAAACCTCGATATAGAAAATGCAAATAAACGACCTTCTCCCGAAGGTGATCAGGCTATGGTGAACAAAAAACGAAAAAATGAACATTAACCGCATTCATACAATGCTCGTTACACATATTAATAATCAATAGAACTTTTTTTTTTTTTTAAAAAAATTTTTTTTTTTTAATTTTCTAATCCCTTTAGTTGAGGGAATTGAGAAACTACATGCGATGTAAAACTGAGAGTTTATAATTTTTCTACGCTGAACTGGTTTCAGCTATATGTATATTGTAATAATTTTGTTGTGAATCAAGAGTAATGAAATATACAGGAATTCTAAATTTAAGTGAACTGTGAGGGAATAGAATGAGGTAACACCTAATTCGAATAAATGGGTAATTTTTTGTCATCGAATGCTCTGCTGAAAGTAAATACGATTTTGAGCCCATTAAATCTCCCGAAAAGTATTTTTCGATCCCGCATCGAGTTTCGAAAATTATTTATGCTCTGACAAATAACCGGGGAATGATAGACTTTAACACATCAAACCGATAGGTCAACACTGTTAAAATAATGGAATCGGCGGTCGATACGTGTGCCTGAATCTTTTGATAGCGCACTTCGATGTAAATGCACAATGGCGTAACCGCTTATGCACATTCAGCGTGTGTACGTATACCCAATTAAATCTCGACTGTGACATCAGATATATATAATATTTTTGAAACCTCGAGGCCATAACGCTTTCCACATTCTAACGGTCATCCGAAATTCCGAATATGTCTAAGGATCAAGAAATTGGACCATTCATTAAATTCGAAAATATAATTTCGTATTATGGATTTCTGTAATCTTTCTTTTATGAATGTTTATGATTAAAGAGCATCCGTCAAAAATTATTCAAATTCTATCATACAAAGATAATTATAAAGATCTTCATAGCACAGTAACAATAACACGATGAATTTACGACAGAGAAAAAAAAAAAAAACGAACCGGAAAATGGGAAATCTTCGCCAACCAAATCCTACATATACTTTTCTCGAACTCTCAATTGTCTGGCTGGAAAAGCTTGAAAAAGACCTTCGGCCAAATTGGTGATCTTTTTTAGAAAGTCATAATGACTCATTGGGGTTTCCTCGGGTTTACTATGTTCTACGCCCAGCCACTTCAATGTTCCCCGTTCTCTCGAGAATTTCTTGAATATCTCCAAGTCTTCTTCACTAATCGAATCTATGATTAATGTTGTTAGCGGTGATTCACAATTTTCCAAGAAAAAATTTAAACCTTCGATACTAAGGTCTGAGCAAGTTAACTCTAAGTATTGTAATCTAAGAAAATTAATTTTTGATAATTCCACTAGAGACTCATATGTTCCAGCTCTTTGCCCCCCCAAGAGAATTGTAAGATGCGTGAGTGATTGAAATTTGTCTATTATTGGAACAATTGTCTTGATATCAATATGTGATTGCATGCATTTCATCGAGAAATGCATGACATTTGGGCAATTGCTCATGATCGCTTCCAGTCCTTCGAGATTCGAAGGGACAACTCTCATCTCGATTCCAATCTTTTCCAAGTTATCACCTGCTTTCTCGATAATTGCCTTGGTGACATCAGGATCAAGATCGTTTAAATCACTCAAATGTAACAATTTTAGTTTAAAAGGTGCATTGATTAGAATTTGCCATTTTTCGAGATTGACATTTCTACATTTGCGAAATATCAAGGCTTCTAACTTAACGCATTGTGCCAAAGGTTCGAGAGACACTCCATCCAAATCCGTATCATCAAACACCACCGTGATCAAATTATTTACTTGATACCGGAGCATCGATATCAAGGAATCAACATCCCCGTCAATTCTGCAGAATCGACAATAGAACAGTTGCTGTTGAGATCTGATCACGCCTCCAACCATGCGAGCCACATCGGGATTGGAGACCCGTACTCTCGTTATATCCAGGTGATGGATTCCGGTGCAAACATTCGGAAGAGCGTTCAAGAGCTCAAAGATATTTTTTCGGTGCTCCGGTCGGATGACTGATAAGGAATTGAATCGAATTTTAAACTTACGTAAATTCGTTAGTCCTGGTCGACCTTCGATAAAAATTTTACTGTCCGGAATATCTCGATAACCACCGAACGGATTCAATACCAGGTATTTGAGGTTAATGGCACACCTCATGAACATCTTCAACAAGGACGCTACCATGGCATTTGTAGTTGAATTTTCGGACATTCTATCAATGGTAATATTTGTCACTATTATTTCATCACTTCTAGTTGTGTCCGAGTTCGCCCCTTGCTTTCCCTTTGCGACTTTCGCCAGCCAATCTTTGGCGGCCTTTTCAATTCCCTCGATGTCAAGAATGTGCAAAAATTGTGCATAATTAAAGAATGGGCGAGGACGATCAGGAATCGTTATACCACCCTTGATTATTCCTATTCTTTCATCTTCATTAAAGTATGGAATAAACACTCCAACATCAACATGATTATTATTCTTTTTTCGGTTGTAAGGCATCGGTCGCCTCCATATCAAGGGAACAACTTTCCGACACCAAAATCTGTTCACCAAGAGACAAGAATACAGAGAACGTTTATCAAACTTGAGATGCCTAAAAACCTCATCAAAAATTTCCGAAGGCAACGACATAATTTTCGGGCATTCCTTGATTTGTTGTATTTCAGGAACAGATGCTGTAATAGACATGGTTTTCAATTAAGAAGTTCTTGTAGAGGTGGCGTATTTATACTTTTTTAAAAAGGGACATAACATATATGCACTTCAAAGAGTGTCCAGACACCCTATAAATTAAAAACGAACAATAAAAAAATAAGTCAATCGTTCCTATTCGTATTTATTATTTTATAGTGCATTATTGATTATTGTATCACCAAAGGTTTGATATTCGTCCAACATTGCACATATGGTGTAACACGCGTTGTGATTAGACTTATTAATATTAGGCTGAGAGGACGATCTTTACTTAATAAGAGGACATGCGTTAAGAAATCCGCTGCTTTTTGTTAATACAATTAATTCACATTAGGTCACATATATTAGGATCCAATTTGATTGACCACTGGGTATTAGTAAAATTTCCAATCTTTAGTGATGTGGTAGTTGGATTTTATCCTTGCCTCAATTTGTCGCTGACATTTGAAACACGGACTTCCTAAAAATACCATGACCAACGTGATCTATGGTAAGAATTAGAAAGAACAAACTGCGGGCAACTGTTTAATTTTTATACTTAGCATGCGACATTATGATCTATTAAGACAAATTTAGGACCACCGTTCCCGATTTATCGAACTAGGTGCATCCCATGATATAAATCCATCATCACAAAGAAGCGTTGCCAAAGCAACAGCATTAGCTCAACGATTCGGATTCTGTGATTCGAGTAAATTTCGGAAACATGACCATCACATAAACCAAACACTTGTCGCGTACCTCTTATGTATATTCCCTTTTTTATTAATACAATAAGTTATACCACATCATAGCGATTTGTTATTTGAAAAGTATCACTAGAATACATATTCGATTTAACTATGCACACACTAGAAACCAGTGCAAAATAGTAAATTCGTAAAAGCATATTCACAATAAATGCATGACAACACGGATGGTTAATGGAAATTTCTTTATCACAGGAATTTTATTAACGACAGATAATACTGGCAATTAAACTGAAAATCATATGATTTCCGACATCCAAATTAAAAATTCACGGATCTACTGGATTTTCTTGTTCGAATGCGATTGAACCTTTTTATAGATTGTATGTGAAAGTCAGTTATACCAGGCCGGGAGGTGAGTAATACATGATATATTGAAAGCTAGCACCATGGTTACATTCCTACCATATTCGACCGTAAATGGTCTTTTGTTTTTGAGAAAAAAAAATTTTTTTTCTCAATATCATATTTATCATCATCTTGACTATCCATTATATTAATTTATTTATTTGTTTGCTATCTTATTTATTTCTTGTAACAAATAATGTATTTTTAATATTGTTTTCTATAATACAACAATCTTGTTTTCTTTTAAAAACAAAAACAATTAATAATCCACATGTATGGTATATATATCACATATACATACTGTATATTATCTTTTGTTTTATGTTTCTACAAAATCTTGTTGATACCAAATTTTTTGATCACGGTATATTAAATCATATGTGATTTCAAATACAATTCAATGTTTATATTTTTGATAAAAAAAAGTCCGTATTAAAAAACATAAATAAATAAATAAATATTTTTTTAATAAAGAAATATTAATTGTTTTGTATAATATAAGAGATATATCACAAAAGAAGCAATATCTTTTATATATAAATATCAAAATTAAACATTAGCTTGTCTATAAAAACCAATGATTGATATTAAAAAGAAATTTTAAAAACAAAATATCTTATTAAATAGTATCAAGCAGTTATAAATATATCCTTAATATTAGAGAATAAAAAATCAAATAGATAAAAATTAGATTAAACTATAATTGAAAAAGTTATAATCATATTAAATAAAAAAACTATAGTTACAAAGATAAATCACTATAGATTATATCTTGTAATATATTAATTAAAATGGTTTTAGGTATATTTTAAATTTTAAATTTTGGTTTACATAATTTCAATAAATAAAAAAATATTCGTTATTTTACAAATAATATTATATAGTCAAATAAAATTTTAATATATATTTCAGTTTAATTATTAAAGTTTAAAATAAAAAAATATATTATTATTATTATTATACTATAATATAAATAATAATACACTAGTTCAAATTAGATTATTAAATTGCTAAATTACAGCTGATTAAATTCAAATTTATTAATAAAAGTTTATATCAAAATTTAATTGTTTGGTCCAATTTATACCATTTAATACTTGAAAAAGACATAATGATTTGACAAAAAAAATATAATATTTGATAAAAAATAATTATTTGGCAATAAAATTATTTGATAAAAAAATCATTTGACAATAAAATTACAATATTCTATAATAAAAATTATAGTATTTGAAATAAATTTTATTATTTAACTATAAAATTGACAAAATTATTTAGCATTATATACTTTAATAAAATCAAATTGTATATTTTCAATAAAAAAATTGCATTTATAATAATATTTGACAAAATTTAATTAATACTTGATAAATTTATTAAAAATTTAAAAAATTTAAAATTTAAAATAATTATTTACTAATTATTTATTATTTATTTATTTATCTTTTGTTAATTATTCACTAATTAATTATTTGATAATTATTTACTTATTATTCACTAAATTTCTTCTCTATTTCTTTATCCAAATCTTTCTACCCATAATTGTTTTTTCTTTTACTAATTTCACCATAGTCCTTATAACTCTTGAAAATTTTATAATATTGAATTTTTTTTGTTTTGGGATACTTTTTTATAGTTTTTATATTTCTTGTGCTTTTCATGATTTTCTTTAATTTTTTTTTTAATTTTTTTCTTTAATATTGCCTCTTAAATTTTATCTATTTGTATACTTTCTCCAGTTTGATGCTTTTTTCCTTTTGAATATATAAATAATTCCTTATAATCAGAGATTTTTCATCTTTTATGTTTTTTTATTAATTGTTTATCTTTTTACTTTGTTTTATTTTTTGCTCTTCATCTTCTAATTTATAGTTTAAATATTTATTTAAATTTTTCAATAAATCTTTTAACTATAAAATAATTAATAATGAATTAATTATTTGGCATAAAATCATTTATTAAAAAATATCTCATCAAAATACTAACTATAATTATATATATATTTTTTTCTTTTATTATTATTTTCTAAATCAGTTTCACTTTTTTCAATTAAATAAACTCTTGATTCTTTAACTATATCAATCAATTTCTTCTGATATTTTGCAATACTTTTGAACTTTTTGTTAATAAGTGACTATATACTTTTAATTCTTTATACACTTTTCTTTATTATTCTATAAAAATTAATACAAGTAATATAATATAAATATCAATTAATTTTATCTTATTTAATTAACTATTTGCATATAAGTGATGATTGTTTGTATCTTTTGATGTCTTTCTTTTTAATAATAATATAAATACTTAATCAATTATTCAGCTGTTTTTATGATGAATTAAAATGTGGAGCTATTAATTTTAATAATTCAAATATTAACTTACTTAATATTTTTTTATTTGTATCACTTGAAAAACCTTCATCTACCTTTAGTTAAAGTTTTTTAGAAATAGTTTTTACTAGAATCTTCATTTCAACCTTTGTCTTTTTTTATTTTTAAAAACAATTTCTGAAAGTTTAAGTATTTTTATTACTTTATTCTTTTTGTCACTTTTATTCTTTTTTTTGGACTGAATTCTTTGACTCTTTAATATATTTAATATATTTTTAGAATTTAAAATTATATATTTAGTTTCAGCTTCAAGCACAAGTTTAAGTTGATATTCAGGTTTAGGTTAATATTCAAGTTCAGATTGGTTTTATAGTTTGGATATCACTTTTGTAATTTCTAGACTACTATTGGTTATAATGTTGACTTATACAGTTTTAATTATTCATTTTCCTTTTTTAGATATTCAATATATTTCTTTTGCTGTTTTTATTTGTCAAAAAATATTCTATTTATATGTTCTATTATAACTAATTGTATCTCCAAATTGACATTTGCTTTTTCTAATTTATTTACCTTTGTACATAACTTTTTATTTTCTAAATAAATTGACAAATTAATAAAAATAGATTTTATGATTCAAAAATAATTTAAATTGTATTTTTTGTGAATTTTTATCTTTTGTACTTGCTTTGAGATAAGTTTTACTGTAATATACATGTCATTGCCTTTTATTTTTGATAAAAAATTCATCAAGAACAGGTACTAGAATACTATTGATATATGTACCTTCCAACATTGAGTCAAGTAATAAATTGATATCTTCTATTAATTTCATCCTATAAATACTGTATAATTAATCTCATTAATCGCAACCACATTTCTCAATAAAGATTAAGAAATAAACTCACGAAATTCAACACGAATTTATTTTCAAATAAAGCATTATCTTCTTCCTTTATTTGTTTGAGTTTTTCATTTGGTTTTCTAATATCACGATCAATGATACAATCTAATAGCAGTTTGATTTCATTTTTCACTGTACTTTCAATTTCTTTCTCATTTATATCACTGAGCATTTGTACTATGGTACTTTCATCCAATGTCTCTAAAAAACTCATCTTTATTAGAATTGAAGAATACAATGTCATAATATTATGGCCTCATCTTTGGCAAATTCTTCTTCAACTGGTATTCCTTGAGGCATTCCCTGATTTTTATTCCATTTACAATCCATTCAGTGCTTTTTCCAACAATCATTAGATATGCATCAAATTCTTCATCATCTTCTTTGATTTCAAGATCACATTTTTTCCCTTGGTGTTTCATCAAAAATGAGTTTGGTAATGGTTTTTTGCATATATATTTTGGTAAAGTATTATAAAGTAATTTTTCGTTCTTTCCTTTACCTTCTGGTAGTATAATTGTTTGCTTTGGTGTACAGATATTAGCCTTGCTATACACCTAGTCATAAAGAAAATAATAAGTTCATTATAACTAACTTTAAAAGTCAATGGGTCTTACTC
>CAJVPV010001757.1:0-14757 GCA_910591835.1 Acaulospora morrowiae | reverse complement strand
CCATCCCAATGCAACAGTGTTCCTTAAAGTCTTTATGTCCTTTAGGTTTAAAGCTTATTTGCCTTAAAAAATAAAGAAAGGAGGACGCTTCTTGGAAGAAGATTTCCTAAAAAGGAAATTTTCAAAAAATCAGTGGTGAGCGGATGAGAGTTTTTTGGAGGGGAGAAAGAGTTTTTTTTATTAATATATTATTAAATTTTGTTAAAATTAATTATTATATTAAAACAAAATTTTTTAAAATATATTGATTTAATTAAATTATAAAAAATAAATAATAATAAATTTATTTGTTATAATTTTAATTCATCAATTATAAAATAAAAACAAAATTAATAAAAAAATATTTTTTATTATATTTTAAATTAGTTAATTAATTTTTTAAAAAATTTTTATTTAATAAAAATTATTTTTTAATTATAATATATATATAATTTTTAATCATATTTTTTTAATTTTAAAATCTAATTTTAAAAAATTTATTATTTTATTTTTTAAATTTAAAATTTTATAACAAATAAATAAATATTTATTTATTATAAAAATATTTGTTAATAAACTTTTATCAAACTATATATAAAAAAATTTGTTAAATATATTAAATTCTAATTAAAAAAAAATAACAAATTAAAAATTTTAATTTTTATATTATTATAAAAAATAATAATAATTAATTATTCAAATTATTTTTATTTTTATTTTTTTATCATAAACAGGCATTAAATGTGGAACATTTATTAAATATAGTTTATTGTCATTACATTAACAATCTTTAGTTACAGAGTAATTAAATTAATTGTAGCCTATCGCAACTAGTCAATCAGTATGCATTGAGACCAAGTAGGTCTTTATATGTTGAAGGTGTTGAATAGCTAATGCCTATTCAAAATGATGAAACTATAGCTGGAGTAAATATTTTTTTATCGGTATAATTGTTGAAATTTTCTAAAGTATCTAGTATTTTTTGGTAAGTGTTAAGGGTTCGTGAGTTGGTGGTGATATTTCTGCTGGAAGTATTAGTTTTCTTCCATTTGATGCCTGAGAATGTTGAAGTGATGACAGTAGCTGAGTGTTGTTTCCAGATTTTATAAAGAGTTTTGAGAGAGTAATTTGAGATTTCTTCTTTCTTTTGGAGAATGTTGAATGGTGGAGCAAATTTGCCTAATGCAAGATTGAGGAAGTGAGATTCATTGAAATTGGTGAGAAGTAATTGGTTTGTTTCCGTTAAGTTGAGTTTTCCTTTCGGAATGTTGATGGAAATCATTGTTTCAAGCTTGTTTCTTTTTTTCTCTAGGGTTGGCAGGTTTTAGTGACATGTGAAAATATGGGTTAGGTCTTCTGAATATATATTGCATCATAGGCATAGATTGTCAATATAGAGTTGAGAATATCTGTTGTGGAGTTTTTTTCTGATTGGGAGTTGATCCACCATTAATTTTGTTCTGAAGGTAGCTAGGGATCTGAATTTGATATTATCGCTTGTTTTGAGCTCTTTGTTGGATTTGATGATTATGTTTAGCTCAGAAAGTGATTTGGGTTTGTAAGTTGCAGACGAACTGAGGAGAATATTAAAGAGATTAGTGTAATAATTTATGAATTTGATCCATTGCATGATGCTCGTCGCGTAGTTGTGGTTAATCATGAGTGATGTAGTGTGATTGATTGGATGTATTGTTGGTATAGGTACTGGGTTATTTTGAGGAAAGGTTGTTGGAAACTGATTCTTGTTAAAGACCCAGTTGAGAATAATTTGTTTGGTATTAAGTTCATTGTTGATTGTTTTGATGAAGTGATTATAAGGCAATTTAACTTGGCGATTGATGTATTCAGGTAGTTCGGTGTTAAGTTTCTGTACTGAATAGCATATAACTGTTGAGAGTAGTATAGCTTCAAGAAGTAGTGGGGTTAGAGTAGGCCAAAAAAGAGCTAGAGGATTGGCATTAATTTTGTAGGTAATGGTTTTGAGAGGACTGTGAACAGAGATATGGTTTTTGTTTATAAAGTATATGTTATAGTTAGTAGGTTGTGAAACATATGGTTATAAGAGTATAGGTATGGCTACTGCTTGATTGATGGTAGGATTCAGACTGTCTATTAGTTCTCGCAGGTTATTGAGAATGAAGAAGATGTTGTTCCTTTTTGTCATTCAAATAGATTTGAGTTGGTTGATATTAATTGACTTGGTGCAGGGTTGACTAGTGCAATTACATTTAATAAGTTGTTTTGAGTTCATGGTTAGGAAATGAGGGCCCGTAATCATCTGCTGGGAGATTGCATTGAATTTGGTCTTGATAAGATTGATATTGTTCGAGCTGTTTAAATATGTCCAGAATTGAGGTTTGCAGTTAGATATGGGTAGGGTGTTTTCAAGAATTGTGTTACTTGATTAGGATATATTTTTAAACCACAGTGGTATGGGCCCAGGGAAAATGAGACCTCGGTGTGTGTGTAGTTCTTCCCAAGAAAGTTTGTCATGAGAATTAAATATGTAAGTATTTTGTACTTTTTTGAGATTGGAATAATATAATGTAAGGGCGATATTTCTGTTAATCTTGGTAAGAAGTCCAATGGATTGCTGGTGGTTAGGAATTGCGAATGGGCAGGGGGAAGGGCAGCTGTTGATATTATATTTTTTTGCTAGTTGAGCTGTAGATGTTAACCAAGTTTCTTTAAAATAAGAGGGATCACATATGGGGCATAGCCAAATAGCACATGTCGCTTGTATGGATTCTATTTTTTTTTTGATGTAAGGAAGGGTTTTTGGGTTTATGAGTCTGGTAATAAGTAGTTTGATAGTAGTAAGATCCCTTCTGTTTTCAAGTTTAATGATATTGAGTCCTGCCTGTGAGAAAAGAATTTTGTCAGAAATTGTTTGTTCAACATCTAGTTTGCTTTTGACTGCTCTATTTATCTTAGATTGAAAAAGATTGAGATCTGTTGTTGTTAGATTTGCTACTTGGGCTGCATAATCTAGTTGTGCTGGTATGATCCAGTGGAATGCTTGTCTTGTGATAGACCCATTCCAATCTTTTTGACTTGAAATGGCATTGGTGAAATTGTGTATCTTTTCTTTGAGTTTGGCTTTGGTTAAAGTTGATGCTGATTTGCCGGAAAGATAGATGCTTAAGTAGCGAATTGCTTCATGATGAGGTTTGGCCTTAATTGATTTATTTTCAACGTATAGTTCTTGATCACGGAGTGGACTTCTGGAGCTGAGATTTGTGATGAGATCAGTTTTTTTCTTGTTGCATTTGATAGAGTTAAGCTTTAGAAAAGAGCAGAAAATATCTGTAACATTCTGGAGGGAACTGAGAGAGCCACTTAGTAGGGTGACGTCATCCATGTAGGCAAGAATTTTTGAGTATGGTGAAGTGAGACTGGTGATTTGAGTAACCATTGGGTCATAAAAAATAGTCCAGAGGAGTGGAGCTAGGGTTTCGCCTTGATCAATTCCATTACTAGTATTGAGGGGATCAGTTAATCTGTAGTATGATATTATTTGAAGTTGTATTCAAATTATTTTTTTTCAATTGCAAAAATACAAGTAGTATATAGTTTTATTAAAATATAAATACCCAATTATATAACTACAAGATTTATTTAAGTTAATTTATACTTCCATATATAGCTTTATTTAATTATACAAGTTTATTATTATAGAAATAAATCTATATATGGAGTAAAATTTTTAAAAAAATATATATTACCACTAATTTATAAACTATCTAATTTAATATAAACCCTAGTAATTGTTATTAGAAACATATACCTTTCAAGATTAATTAGAATACTTAAATAACTTATTTAATACTTTTCACTTAATATCTCAAAGAAGATATTATATCTGTTATTATTATTTGTAACTTTAGATTTTCCTTTTCATTAGATTCTCTTCTTTTAAGCAAGTATTGAATTGAAATAGTCTTAAGCTAGAGTATTCTTTGTATTACAAAGTCTGTTGTATCAAAGGATTTGTAAACTTTTATAAGAATAAGATTATTTAAAGATTTTTTTTTTATAAAATATATTATTAAAATTTTTTTAAATTTAAATTTATTATCTAAAAAAAATAATTAACTAAAACTTTAATTATTTTTTTAATATAAATTTAATATGGATAGAAATTGTAATTTTTAGATAAAAAACAATAATTTAAATATTATTTTTATTTGTTACATAATAAAAATTTATAAATATATTTTTATAATCTAAAGAAAAAAAATTTTTTTTTTTCAATTGGCTAAGGACATTAGATGCAAGACATTTATTAAACATATATTTTATCATTATTACATCAAACATCTTTACAAAGTAGGCTATTGCTATTCTAAATACAAATTAATATTACTTGATGATTACTATTTCCAGTAACCCTGGTATCTCCTAAACCAATTATGACATATCCAGCTATATGAAATTTTAAACATCAAGTAGATAATCCACATGCCAGGTGGGATATATATAGGGGTGGAAATCCTACTACTAGTTTAAACCACCTTCCTATTAGGTCTTGTCGCGACTGCATCCATTATAAATAAGGCACATTATAGAATATTATTATAGAGATTACAGTAACTCCAATATTCAAGTTACTGTTATCACCGATCCTCAGGATGTATTACTAGCATAACATAGTACTACCGTTTTTACCACCTGTGGAACTGACATCCTTGCTTGAATTCTGATTTAATCTTGTAGATCCTCACTAGATGCACTTGGCTTAACGATTTTTGTTTAGTATAACTAATTTCTTTTTTGAAATTGTGTGATGAAGTCTACTATCGCCAGTTTGGGTTAGAGTAGACTTTTACCAGAGTTAGACCAGAAGTCTTTCCTTATGCAACCTTCTGTACTTCGACCTGTTTCAGCTCATGATTGTTAGAAAGATCAGAGGTTCCATATCTAAAGAAAATTTTTATTCAAACACTGTTTATAAAATAACTTATTAAAATTTTTTATAATAATTTTTTTAAATAATAATTTTTAAAATAATTTTTAACTTATAAATAAATTTTACTTCTTTAAAATTAAAATAAAATAAAAATTAAATTAATACATATTTTTTAATAAAATTTATTTTTCTTGCATTCTAAAGAATATTTTTGTAAAATTTCATAAAATTTAAATAATTATTTATTAAATTATAATTTAAAATATTAATTGAAAAAAATGTGTTTTTTTTTTGTTTTGAACTGTATATAAAAACTGATAAACTTATATACAAATAAAATTTTTGTATTTTATCTTGTAAATATTAAATTAAAGACATATATTTGGAGATTTAAAAGTATTATCCACTGTACTATTAACTTACAGGTCTAATTATTAAAATTATTTTAATATATAAATTAATTAATAAAACTTTAAAATATTTTTGATTTAATATTAAGTTATTTAATTTTTAATAAAACTTGACAAAAAAATTAATTATTATTAAATATAATATTTTTTAGAAAAGCTTTCTCAATAGGTAAATATTATTTTTTATCTGATATTATATATACCAAAATATATATTATGAAAAAAACAATATTTCTTGAATACATTGTATATAACAAGTTAAATATTAGCATGCCTACTTAATAATATTAGCTAATATTGAAAAAAATTTAAATAAAATTAAATAAAATTAAGTAATAGCTATATATATTAACTAGAAAAATTTTGTGAAATTTTTTTATTTTTTGAATATGAAATAATTGAAAAAAATAAATAAATATAATTAAAACTAAAACTAAATCAAATAAATTATAAAATCTATAAATAGAAAACCAATTATTTTTTTAAAAGAATTTTTAAATAAATTTATTATTTTATTTCTTTAGTTCTTTTATTATCATAAATAATAAAATATATAGTATATAATATTGTTTGTTATTATAATTATTATTGTAATTGTAATTGTGATTTTTATTATTGTATTAATAAACTAATTTAAACTAGTTTTGTTTATTTTATTAGAAATTTTATTTGAATATATATTTTGAAAAATATTTGATTTAGTAAATATAATAGCATTAATATAAATAGTTTTTATAATATAATAGAGATAAAAAAAAATGCAAAAGTACAAAAAAAAGAAAATCGATTTAAGTCTTTTCTTATGTAATTGAAAAATAAGCGAAACTTGAAAACTTGGGTAGATTTCAATCAAAGGTTTCATTTTATTATATCAATTATCTAAAGATTATAAGTTTTTGAATCATTATTTACTTGTAATAAAAAAAGTAAACTATTTTTTCTTGTATAAAATTATAATAAAAAGAAAATTTTTAATAATATAAATATAATCAGAAAAAAGTTTTATTAAAAAATACTTAATAAATATAATATTACTTTATTAATAATTTAATAATAATTTTATAAAAATTATTAATTAAAATCAATATATATACTATATATATATATACTGTATACTGTATATTAAAAATATTAAAAAAATTGTTTTATCAAAATTAAGTATATAAAAATCAAATAAAAAATCATATTTTTAATTATAAAATTTATTTTATTTAAAAAAAAAATTTTTTTTAAAAAAATTTTCATATAAAAATTCTATTAAATAATAATTATGGAATTTATTTTATTTAAAAAAAAATTTTTTTAAAAATTTTTCATATAAAAATTCTATTAAATAATAATTATGGAATTTAATATTACATTGTGTATTATGAAGGATAATAATAATAATAATAATAAACTTTTTTTTTATCTGATATTGATCCTGTATAAAATACGGTGTAACAATTCCGCAAAAAAAATAAAAATAAAATAAGCACGAAAACCACGGCTTTTGAATTCCGCAATGCTTCCGAACCAATATTTCGATTGAACTGGTCACTTTGATGGTAAAACCGTTACATACTTGTTTTAATACTGTAGACCAATTATAGACTAATGCAGTATGTAATCTATTAATTTTGTCAAATGCTATTCAATTATGGTTATTATACTGTATGATCCATCGGTTCGCCGAGAGTTGAATTGTAAAACTTATTATTAACCCTGATCGCTTAGCGGAATGGTTGTGTTTCTGTAATTATTTCATTTTTGTCTATCCTTTTACTTTTTAGTCCAAAAAAAAATTCCGAAGGTTTTTTCTAACACGAGACTTTCGGAGACGAAGTCGCACCATGAGAGAAAATCAAACGGTGCCCGAATATTTAATATGATAAATATGAGAACAAGAGCTTCCTTTTTGGCCAGATAAGGGACGACAGCACAAATATTGAGATGAATTGTTTATATTTGATAATACCGTACTATTACCGAAATGCTAAATTTTGGATAAAGGAGTTATATAACGATGAAACGTTAAAATATTAGGTCATTGATCAAGTGCATATCTTCAACGCTTGAATTAATCTACAATTTCAGGCGCTTGTAAACAAGCGACCAACATTACTGGTACTAATGTAGGGTATAAAGGCTTGGGGAATTGTCTAATCTGAATTTCAATGCCTAACTTGGTTTAGGATTCAATACACCAAATACGTAAATACGGTCAGTAACACCTAAATAATTTCATCACAATAAAGTACAAGCTCATTTAAATACTAAATGTACGCATAAAATTCATATCAATATTATGACTATGTAATACGAACTTAATAGGAGAATTTAATACAGTATTATTATTATATTTCTTTGAGGACTATGAGTGGGATTGGTTTAGTGGAATATATTTTTGATGTTGATTTTCCTAATGGAAACTTCCGTCACTTCTTTTTCAAATGAATTTTTGCAAAGTCGGAAGCCTGATTCAAGAATTCTTATAATAGAGAAGAAATTTTTTAGTGTGATTTCATCGCTGTCGCTCTTTCACAATACTTCTCAAGGCAGGCAAGCGAAGGAGATATACATAAATACGCTCAATTAACTTTCTTTAAAGACGTCTAGTGCGTAAAATAATGCGGGTTCCATTGTGGAATCCTCTAGCAACAACATTCTTTGGTAACATATGTTCAAAGCTATTCATCATATTAGTTTTGTGGTGCTTGGTTCCTGGTGATAGTAGCAGAAATTTCTTTAATGTAGTCAATTCATTAATCGTGGATTCTGATGCAACGAGAAACAGTATAGATCCAAGTTTCGAGGATATTAAAACGAGGAGAGAGAGAATTAATTTGAAGGGAATTTGTTATGCAGGTAAAAAATTTTTATCGATGCTTCATATAACCGTTATCTTGTCTTAATCCATATTCGATTACAGATAACTACTCCTCCAAATGTCATATTGCTTGCACACGTGTCTCATTACCTTGCACTATTTCATCATCAAGCTCCTCATACATCCCTGGCGGAAAACCTCTCATAGTAAAAATTGATATCGATGAGGACATCGACGGTATGATGGTCTATGCGGTCCACAGTCACAACGTGAATATAAAAGTAGGTAGTTGGTCGCGGACTAATAAAAGTGATTATATGATTTATGATGGTAAGTGAGACTACCTTTTCGAAAATCTATAATGCATCACGTGATAACTTTCTTTAAACTTCTTTAAAGAATGCACTGGTCACCGCCCTGGAAAAGATCAAACGTTAATTTCCCATGAAAGAATCCATCAAAACACCAAACTCACGTGGTTTCCTCCAAGTAACTCGAAAGGAAGCATTATTTTTCGAGTGCTTTTGGTGAGATTATCATCTCGGGCTGGATATGACATACACGAAAAACATGTCAGGGTTTCTATTCGCTCGACCACAAATACCACTATTACAACTACAGGCTCTAGCGTATCTCAAACAGGCAGTCATACGATAAGTAGTACAAGTAGCGAAAGTAGCAGTACAAGTAGTACAAGTAGTACAAGCAGTGAAAGCAGTGAAAGTAGTAGTGCAAGTAGTGCAAGTAGTGATGCAAGCGGTAATGTAGGTGGTAACACAGGTAGTAGCACTCCATTATCTGAACCGACAAATGATTCTTGTGACTACGTTTATGGTGCACCAACGCCACAACCTTTGAGTTGTAGTGCCGCCATAGGGAGGATTGATGAGGTGATGAAAGGAATGATGGGTATTTGCATGCTATCGGTTCTGGTTAACTTTATTAGATGGTAATGTTATTTTTACGGTAAATGTTAAATTTTTGATTGATGAGATTTCATTCAATCAACTGGGTCAAATTTAGATATTTAGATTTTTTTACTCGGTCATAATAAATCCGTGAAAAAAATATACAGTATCTTGGTTATATACTGTAAAATATTATATTTGTAAAACAACTTTTTTTCAATGATGCATTGATATTATAAAATCAATACGTTGATTTTTTTAAAAATATCCACAAACGCTATATCTGTAATATAATTTTTTAGATCATATAAATTTTTTTATTAAAACATATATTTCAATAATTTATATTTTTATCAAAATAATACTTTATCGAAATTAATTTGATTTAATAAAATTTGAAAATTAAAATTCTTTCATATTATTTTATTTTTGTTTAGTAGATAAACCATATTTCTTTGTTTATTTGTATATTATAAAATGTATATCTTTTTAAAAAAACAATATCTTTTATATACAATTGTAATAAGTTTAATATTAGCTTGCTTACAATAATTATTTGATTAATATTAAGAAAAAAAAAGTTTTATTTTTTTTTATCATAAAAGGCATTAAATATAAAATTTTATTAATATATTCCTTAAATAATAGGATATTTTTTTAATAACTTTTAAAATTTTTTAATTAAAAAGTTATTTCTTGCTTATTTTTTTAAATAATTAAAATATTTTTCTAAAAATTTATATAATACTAGGGAACAGGTACTGTTGGAATGTCCGAAGCGTGTTTATCTATTCTATTTTTTGCAAAACACCACCGTTAAATGCTATTATTTACGTTAAGGCATAAATTTTTTAATTTATAAATACATTTTTTTAACTTCTGATAATAAATTACCACACGCATATTTTTGATTGGTCAGCGCATATATAACGTTGTCTAGTTATACTTGAGAAGTTATAGATAATAATCTCCTTTCTTCTGTAAGCCTTTCTTGTAGTCTTTTGCAAGATTTGATACGAAAAAGTCTTTCAAGAGAAAATAGGTTAAAAAGTATATTTTTGAGAGCACAAACACGAGATATTGCCACAAATGAGAGGCCAGCGGCAAATTCTTTTTTTCCAAGCTCTATAACAGCCTTTTTCACCATCAAACCCTGACTCTTGTGCACTGTGATTGCCTATGCGAGACAAATAGGGAATTGTAAATGAGAACAAGAACCTTTTCTACCTTCCCAGCTACATTTAACTGGTGCAATTGGGACAAGTCTTTTATCATCACTAGTAATTAAAGCAGGACCAGAATAACTGTCAAACTCCACCAAGATCGCAACAGGAAGAGAAGGCGGAGGTTGATTTTTGTGGAAAATGATTTCATGAACAATACCTACTGAACCATTAACCAAACCAACCTCAGTCCATAAATTGGATCTAAGCATAACCTTCGAACCTCTTGCTAACAGTAAGTATGGCTCAAAGCCTTTTGCCAAATCTGAATTGGTCATACGAGCCTCACTACCACCAGTATGGACGGCATCAATTCTAGCAATGGAGGAGTTTAAGGATCTGAGTTTATTGAGATTATACTCTTCAATATCGGTTCTATAGGGCATAATGTATGTAGCATCAGAAAAACGAACATGATCTGAGGAGGCCAAAACATTTGAGGCATTAGAAAATCGCATGGCAAGCAATTCCCAATCTTTTTTAGTGGATTCGCCATTACGTAAACGTAATAAGAGATCTCTAAATTTGCACTGCTCTTCAGAATCTCCCTATTGACGTTGGATAATAGCAAGATGATAGACTTCACGAAATTGTTGATAAATTGCAATAGCATCATTCGACAGGGAATCTTTCCGAGAATTTATTGAGTACATTGGTTCATCACGTACGGGCAGAAGTTGTCCAAAGTCTCCAATAAGAATTACAGATCTGCCACCAAAGACTTGATTTCCACAATTTGGAAAAGCTTGACGAAGGCACAGGTCAATCAAGGCAAGCATGCGACATCCGACCATACTCTTTTCGTCAATGATGAAATAGTAGATACCATGTAACTTACTTTGCAATTTTTTCGGATTTTCTTTGGAAATATCAAGACTCTTGGAAGAGGTCAAAATGAAAAGGGATGAATGAATTGTTGTGCCGTGAATATTGAAAGCTGCAATACCAGTCGGAGCAAGTAGCATAACGGGTGAAACTTTATCACTGTGTTTACGTGCAATTTCACGAAGTCGGGATTGGATCATCATAATTAAGTATGATTTTCCTGTACCTGCCGTTCCTAGCACTATAAGCCTGATCGGATCAACGGAATCAGGAACAGTAAGTAATTTAGTATAATGAGATTCAATTCGCTTGAATACTATTATTTGATTTTCATTTAACGAACTAGGATCTATCGCACATTCAGAAATGACAAAATCAGTTGATTCGCGGGCTCGCTATATAAATTTAGGATCGACAGCATAAATGAGATCAGGGCAATGGATCTTAAAGTAACAACCCAGTCATAGTTTTTGTCAATAATGCGGAAACCCAAATCGGAAGAAATATCAACCATAACATTAGGTATCATATCCGAAAGAATCATCCAATCTGGTTGTATATTAGCTTCATGTTCGAAATCATCATACTCATCAAAATCCTGATTGCTTTCGGCATCTTCGATATCATCTTCTAGGGTCTCTGTAGGTGGACCAAGCAAATCAAAAGGAGCATTTTCGATTATTTCAAGGTAACGGTCAAAGAGATCACTCCAAGAGATACTATTATTATTAGTCAATATACTAAGATCATGATGACTAACATGAAGAAGAACTTTAACTCGACAATAATCCTCACATTGAAGATCATTACGAAGAGATGAAGGACATGGTCAGATACGGACAATATTTTCACGTTCACAGCGTTTTCATTGACCTTTACAATAACGGAATTTCAGATAAAGTTGAAAAAGTGAAAGGTCTTCAAGTTCAGTGGGACGATCCCAATACCTCTGGAGAGATGATCGTACAGTTAGACCAATTTCCTCGTTTGACACATAAGATGAAAATGGAGTGGTTCCAGAACTACAAAGCCAATGAGGAGCATATTTATTAAGGTTCAAAGAAACAAACTGATGGCTGGACCGATAAAGAGGAAGGCCAAGAAGCATATGACACATCTCTTGAGCAGAAATATCATGCTCTGCAACAGTTTGGAGCAGCAAACCTTGAATTACGCTAAGGGACGAATTACTCGGATTGCTCTTATTGATAATTGTGGATAACATATCAAAGAATGATGCAGAGCGAGGCTTTGACTTACTCGCATATTTGGAAATGTAACGTAAAGCAATATTTATGGTAAGGATAGGTTTCAGATCCACATTAGCATGCCAACCTTGAAGCTGCAAACGGTTGTGTGGATTAATAAGTGGATCATTTCTTGCAGTAATTAGATCGGGTTGACCGTTATCATCTCACAAATACATGACCTTGGAGATATCTTTCGGATAACCAAACCTACAAGATTGACGTCCTGAATGATCAACTCGAAGACAATAAGAAGAGCTACATTGGGTATGACGTTGCAGTTTATTAACCAATTCAATATAATCCTGCAAGTCATAAAGTAACTCATCGGAAACTTTCTGACAGGGATGACGATCAGGGATCGGCGCGTCAAGACCAGGATTAATTGTAGTTACCAAAGAATCCAGGTAATGTATCACATCGGTCATTAAATCTTCATTATTTTTCATTCTATTCCAATCAATAATAGGGGCATCTTTCCCCTTAGCAATACCATGTATATAAGGACTTCCACGGTGTTGCCACTTGAAACGGTATCAATAATCTTCAAGGTTTTATCTAGGAACCAATACCTTTTCTAAAAATATAGTAAAGCGTCTTTCAAAAAACCAAGCAGTAATATGTAGATTATTAATTAAATTCCGTCGCCTGGAGATGATGGCTTCCTGTTCAGACAACGTAAACAGAGAATCACCATGTGGCATCAGATTGTGCAGTTCAGGCCAATGAAGATCGGCGGCACTGAAAGTAAAAAATACCATTCCCTGAGGACCCAACTGCTTGATCATATCAAATAATTCAGAACGACGCCTGTACCAAAATTGACGAGAGCCACGCAATCCCTCACCATAATGTATAATCTTATTGGCCATAAGACTATCATCATTAAGCATACTACTCAAATCCTCAATGGTATATTGCTGCCCACTTAAATTCTGCTTCACATACACTTTACCTTCCTGTAGAGCTCTCCAGCGCATCTGCGAGTTCAAAGCAAAATAACGCCAACGAATATGACGAGCAAAGCGACCATCCTTATACTTAAGTAAATGTGAAAAATATTCAGCCAGATTTACATCCTTAACATGTTCTGAACGTAAATCAGCATCACCAGTCAGATACAAAGTCGGAAAGGCACGAGCAATATAGCCAGGAGTTCTAAATTCATTTATGGGTACACCATCTATAGTCGGCCACATAACAGGGTCATTATTAGCCTGCATTCTAGTCAAAGTATTGGTAATAGCGGACTCTTTATCAGGAGTTGGAAAAGGAACAGGAACGAAATTGCTAATTAAAGAATTATCAAGGACATCAGTGTCATTATCATCGAAGCTATTATCTTTATGATCTAGTTGTGGAATCCGATCTATAATTGAATTGTCTTCAGGTAATGTTCTCAAAACTTCCTCATCAATAACAATATTTGAATAATAATGATTATGATGCTTTAACCAATAAAGAGCACGTGATACCACGGAGCGATGCACATTGAAATCTTTAAATATTCTACCATCAGAAGAGCAACGGCATATAACAAGAACATCAAGTGACGACGGAGAGTGTGGTAATCGTGTAACAAACCCTTGTACGTCTTGAGGAAAATTGATAACATTACCACGATAGGCATATTAACCACCACGAAGAGAATACACGGAGACGATTGGAAAAATCTGAGCTATCAGCATCTCTTCTATCTATGTTAAACCTTGCAATTGTTCAGGTACATCTCCAGGATCCATGTTATTTCTTGCTGAGAATTTATTGTCACCTTTTTCTGAGTAACATCGATGACATTTACCTCGGACAATCTGGAGGGATGGAAAACATTCATTGCATACTGGGCAGAGGGTATTAACGAATTTATCAACTTTAGAATGAAAAGCATTTAGAAAATTTATGTCAGAATCTGGAAGACAATGGATGTCAGCGTCCAAAGAAGAAGTGGCAGAAGGATGAGAGATAATGCCAGAAGAATGGCGATTAGATCGCATTCGATCACGTGCTTTAACTCGCTGAAGAGCACGATGTTCTTCAGTGTCATTCGTTCTTTTAATACACTTTCTTTCTTTATCAAGGTTTCGACGAAGCTTGCGTTGCTCAGAGGTGTCTTTCTCTTTGCTTCTATGCTTTCGAAGGGTATCACGAAGGGGTTGGGTCTTTATCACACAAAATATAGTAGTAATATAAGAAGAGAAAAATAAAACCGAATAATATTAATGTAATAAATTTATTTTTTTTATTTTTATTCTGAGAACACGAATTTAAAAGATATATATAGTGTTAGGGATAGGGTTTGTGGGTCACGATCGCATGATGTATTTTTACATTACAACAATAATGTACAACAATAAAGAAGGAAAGTTTGTCATAGCATATTTGATATAACTTGTGTATATTAGTCAGCCGATATGGTGATAGAGTAGATAGATTCAATAATAGGAGAG
>CAJVPV010001756.1:0-14761 GCA_910591835.1 Acaulospora morrowiae | reverse complement strand
ACATGCCTATCCATGATCAGCTTTTTTCCCAGGCTAGGGAGAATTGCTTGGATCTCTTGTTGGATTCTATTAATTGTATCTTTGGTCTGATCCTTATTGCCTAATCAGATGCCTAGAAATCTTGTATGGCTCTTGCGATCCAGCTCTCTCACTTCCTCTTGATTGGTTCCCATATAGACTTTGTTAGGTTCTTTGGATGGGCTGTTAATTGTGATTAGAATTGACTTGTCGGATTGAAAGGATTTATATTTTGTATTTATTCTTATATTTGTAATAGGTTTTTAAAGATTTAATAAATAAACGATGCCAGCCTGATTGCAATAAAATAATGATAATAATTTTAATTTTTTCAAAAGATTCGATAATTTTACATATCATATTTAATTACAAAAAAAAAACAAATAAATTTATTGATTAGTTATGATAGATTAAAATACAGTATAAAATTTAATTGAATAAAATTTTTTTGTTAAATTTTAAAAAATCCCAAAATATAATAATAACGGATTATTCAAAAGAAGAATCGTATTTTTGTGTCCGTGTAACATTATGCAATGCATATAATATTGTATTCAGTGGAAAATTCGAGTTAAAGAGATCAAATATGCTTGATTATTGTCCCGAATGTAATAAAGAATTTAGATATGAGTGGTGTATGTTATGTAATGGGATTCACTTTCAGCAAAATTTTGATAAATGGACAAGTGGAGATAAAAAAATTGACGAATTTATACAAAAGTCTCAGCTTCAAGCTGAGAATCACTTTAAGGTATTAGAATGGATACCGTATACACAATTTCAAGATGTCAAACATATCGCTAAAGGAGGGTATGGCACCGTGTATTCTGCGACATGGGAAGATGGTAATATTAGGAGTTGGGATGTTCACAATAAGAAATGGGTTAGACGTCCTATTTATCCTGATGGGAAGGTAGCATTAAAAAGCTTAGATAAGCTTAGCTCAGTTGACGATTTTATAAATGAGGTAAAGAATATTAAACCTCGTTTAACTATAGTTATATTATTAATCTAATTTATTTTAAATTTTAGATTGAGAAACATTCCATTCTGCTGAATGATTTCTCTTTTGTTGTTAAATGCTATGGGATTACGCAACAACCAGAGTCATTATGTTACATGATGGTATTTAAATTTCAAGAAAATGGTAGTCTCAGGAATTACTTGGACGAAAATTTTTACAAGATGAATTTGAAATTAAAACTAAATTCTTTACTACATATCTCGGCTAGTTTAAGTGAAATGCACTCTCGGAAATTAGTTCATAGAGACTTTCATCCTGGAAATCTTTTATATGATTATAGGTTAATCCTGTTTATTGCGGATCTAGGTCTTTGTAAATTTTTTGATAATACTCAAGAAAGCAAAACTCGCCAAGAAATTTGTGGAGTTCTTCCATACATTGCACCCGAAGTCTTGTGTGGTCATGCTTACACACCGGCAGCAGATATTTATTCATTTGGAATGGTAGCATATGAAATTATCACAGGATTTCCTCCATACTATAATATTCCTCATAATCAAGATCTTGCTGTACAAATCTGTCAAGGCTTACGTCCAAAAATTCCATTCAAGACGAAGAAATTTTTAGTCAGATTAATAATGCAATGTTGGGATGCAAGGCCATCGAAGCGACCAGGTGCTAGAGAAATATTTAAGACAATAGCTAAATGGATTGATTTGATCAAAAGTGATGAACCTTCGGATTTTAAGGATCAAGTTAAAGATTACGAAAGTGAACTTTCGAAAGAATCACCAACCAGTAAATCCTCGGGACTTAATTATAAAACACACCCAAATGCTATCTATACTAGCAGACTTTTGAACTTTTCAAATTTATCACAACCAAAAAACGCCCCGGATTATGAGAAAGAACTTGAAATGTTGTCGGATGACTATACAGGTAAATATACTATAGAGAGCATAACGTTCGTTACATTTATATTTTATTTTATTAACAAATTTTAATTTTAATACCTTATTTAGCGGACTCAAGTTTGCATAAACTCGAAGTATTGTAACCTTTCGGTAATACTAAAATTATTTGATAAGTTATACCGTGGTTTAATTTTATTTAATGCTTATATTTTATTTGCTAGAAATCTCTTTGATTAATGAAAATGTTTAATTCTTGCTTTTTCCTTTAACCAATATACAATTAAACCTTTTCTATTTCATGCTGTTTTTTTATTTCGTGTGTTATGCGTAATTAATAGCTTTTAAAACTTAGGAAATTTTAAAGATTTTATAAATGAAATAACATATACAGTAGATTCTTTTAACAAATGATCTTTATCAATTTTAGTTTTTATGTCTTATGTTCTCGCAGTTATTTGATAATATACTATTATTATAATATCTCGAGGACTATGATATACTGTAAATAAAGATTTGATGGAAAAGTTTTCTCAATGTTACAAATATTAATATTTATTTTTCAATCTGGTAGTTTATTATTTGTTAACAATCTATTCACACATTTTCAAAATAAATTAAAAAGTATCGACCTCTTATAAATGGATGGTTATTTTTTAAAAAATACTGTATATCCTGTTATTAAAACGATTAACATAGAAAAGATACTAAAGTTTCGAGTGAACAAAAAACTTTAAAATTAAAATATTGTCACGCGAAGAACTAGTTCATGCTGGCAATTATAAACTCACCAGTAATTAATAATAATTGTAAAAATTATAATTAAAAAAATTATTTCAATTACATAATTTTTAAACAAATTTAAATAATCATTTAAATAAAATACAGAAGTAAATAAAAAGAACTTCATTATTTGATATACAGTATTTTATTAATAATTTAATCATAATGAATATATAAAATAAAATAAAAATTAATTTAACAAAAATTAAAAATAAAATATTAAATACAATTTAAAACTATAGAGCTGTTAAAATAAGTAATTAAAATCTTCAAATCAGAAAAATTTTTAATGAATGTATTCTATTGAAATTTTAATATTGTAATTATAAATATGTATATATTTTTAAAATGTTATTTAGATTATTTCTTTTTTATTTGTCATTTAATCAAATTTTTGTTTATATTAATATTTTGAATAATATGAATTAGTTAAACCTATAATTAATTAATTTAATAGTATTAATATAAATATAAATAATTATACTTTTACATATAAATAAATCATGGAATCATTTTAATATATAAAATTCTATAAATTAATTATACATCTTTCAAAAAAATACAATTGTTTGTTTTTTTTAATAAAAAATATTTTTAAAACAACATTTTAATGGAATGATTTAAATTATAAGAAATCTTTGACGAATAATTTATCTTATTATTTTTTGATTTTTTAAAAAACTCTTTTTTTAATAATAAAATAATAAAATTATCTTTTTTATTTGATTAAAAAAACATTGTAAATAAAATTAAAAATAATTATTTATTATAACACGTATATCTGGTTTGATAGTACGGTATATAGAATGATGATAATAACAGTTTCTATAGAATAATGCTAAAAAATATAACAAAAATTTATGTAAACAAGCTTTGTAAGCTAATAATAAAGAATAATGGTGACTGTATTAATTATTATAAAAAACAAACTATAGGTTCTTACTATTTACTGTAAATAAATGATCATTTTGATGATGATCGATTTAATTTTATTATAGTATATAAATTGATCAACCAAAGAGTTCTATTGAGCGAATGAAAATTCTTGTTAATAGAAGCAACAGAAATTTGAGGTGACTTTATGATTATTGTTTTTCGCGTCCATAGTTAGCTCGCATACGCAAGATAGGTTACAACATGTACAGTACATTCGGTAATCTGACCAACAATCATTTGACTCGCAAAAAAAAAAAAAAATCTTTATTATTGCATTTACATTTTTGATTATTATTATATGGATAAACTCAAATGTTTGCCATAGTAAAAATCCCATCAGCCTCTCAAGCCTCTAAGTTTTGCATTGCACACGTTAAATATTATGTTAAAAAAGAAAGAAATGATTTTTTTTTTTTATAGTAACTGAGCAGCGACGTAAAGTATGAAACCACCGACAACAGCTGCAGTGCTAAATTCAACTCGTCCAGCACCGCTGCTGCTTGGGGCAGTGGAACCCGGCGTTGATCCTGTCATTGACCCTGTCATTGACATTGACATTGTCATTGTCCCCATTGGCATCGACATGGTGGCATCACCAGTTGGTGAGGAGGCGTCGGTAGAGGTTGCGGCGTCACCAGTGGAGGTGGAGTTACTCGGAGTACCAGTAGAAAGGGACAAGAGACCCCACATACCTTTGTCACAGTGTCCGGGAACACCACAGTAATACCAGATCTTGGCTATATCACCTGTTACCGTGTAGGTAGCGTTCTTGCCACCAGCTGCAGTTGGACCAGCGATTTCTAAATAGAAAATATTATTGAAATTAGCAAAAGAGTAGACAAGTGAAAAAAATATTAAAAAAAAATGAAATTTTTGGGAATTCATACTTGGGTTTGCAATCTTGGTGGACATATTACATTTGGTAGCGGCAGTGTCTGCTAGGAGAACACTGTGAGTACCACCGACGAACATGAAAGTGATCTATTGTTAAAGAAATCGGATGAAATTATTAGGTATATAAAGTCGAACAAATAAACAAACGAGTCATGAATGGTTTGATTAATGTACTTACGACGTCACCCTTGGAAACTGTTCCATTTTGCGGTTGGAATGTTAATGTATTTCCTTTACCGACCATTATGGTCATGTCAGCAGCTTGAGAGCTAATCGCAAAGAGAGCGATCAAGAAGATGGCCAAGATAGATAAATTAACACGAGACATGTTTTTTTTTGTTTTAATTGAAAAATAAAATGAAAGTATGGTTTTTTGAATTATTTGAAAATGCAATATGAAAGATCTTTTTTTTTTTTTTTTTTCTTTTCTTCAAGAAAAGATTTTATGATTTTGTGTAAAAATTCAAGGGGATTTTGCGATCTTTATAAACATTTTTTCAGTATGCAACAGGAAAAGAAAAGAATGAGATTGATTCATTTTACTGGGCTCCAATTATTGCCAAGTGTGAATATCCACGACACATGTTCCCCTTTTCAACCCCCAAAAGGTTAATGACAAAGGGCCATGTTTGAAGTTTCTTACATAAAATGTTCATTGTAAATTATGTTTAATTCTTCTGCATTTCATACCCAAATTAGTTTATTATGGATAGACCAGAAATTAATTCCGAACTTTTATTTATTGGTCATGTTTATCTAGTTTATTGGTGCATCTGTTGCATGCAAAATCATCATTCTTAGAAACTCGAGGATCATGAAACTGAAAATGCTCCGTAGAGAAATTTTGGCGCTCCAATAATCTTTTTCAGTCCATCTATCTTGCTATTTTCGTAAGTATTCTGATCTTCTTTCGAAAATCTGTGTCACCGATTTGCTGCACACATAAAGTTCTAAGAATGTTCGTCGCATATTAAAAATCGCATCGACCGCCTATTGGTGACACAAGTTTTAAAACTACTCCTTTTTTATGTGAACTATTGAAACTTGGGAGGCGTGTATGTTATGTAATTTGTGCCAAAAATGCCTTGGCATTTCGTTATTATGTCTCTTTAAAAATAACAAATATACGCATTCCGATGCACGATTTGATCATGCATTCCATATTATGCTAACTATGTATAAACGTGGTTTTCCTTATGATACTAAAGTTCATATAAGTGGAAAAGCACGAAGCTCAATGAGAGGATTATGCTTATTGTTTCTCAAATAATTGCGTCCTTCATAGTACAAAATTGCTTACAATTAATGTTTGGGACATGTTTACCTTTGAGTACATATTAGTCGATGTTTTGACTACAGTACTAGTTTGAGAATAAAAAAGGTAAATATGTACAGTAATACGCAGTATAGATAGCCCACACGGGTCGCAAAAATGAAACCTCTTAGGATTCTTTGCTAAAATCATTTTTTAAGAAAAATATTAAACATTTATCATTATATTATCAAAAAATATATTAAATAGATTTTGTATTTTAACAATGTTAATTGTACAACAATATACTGTACAGTAGTTGGATTTAACGACTTTAATGCTGTTTTTATTCAATAGTAAAATGTCACCGGATATTATTATTTTAAAGCCAATATCAAACACACAGTTTCGCTGCCGAATAACTCGTGTTTGGACATATACCCGACGTATATTGTTATAGCATGCATAGCATGTATTCTTGGCATTACGCACGTTCGATCTTAATTAGAACACAGTTAGCATACATTCGCGACGTAACCTCATGTACGCTCGCGTACACTTGCATGTGCGTAGCGTAAAGAACTCAGACCAAGTCCTGGGGTTTGGCATTTTATATAGGATGTTGCTCGTGGAACAAACTTAAATTCTGATATTACAAACTACAGTATTATGGTTCTTTAAATTCCAGCTTCCCACTCGTAAGGGTTACACCAAAATACAGCCACCGAACGAAAGGTGCATGACTATCAAGAAAAATCGTTCAGTACTGGTAGGAGGAACGTAGGAAACCATACAATATGCCTAGTGATTTCTCAGCAAGATTAATTAGATGCTTATAATAAAGATGACTTAAGTTTTAATCAAACATAAATGTTAGCCGGCTTTAGAAAAAGGTGCGCGATAAATTTGATAATTTTCTCATGAAATGTGAAAGACACCTTATTGTACTATTCAATTAAATCGTATTCTTCATGCGTGTAGCTATTCGGATTTGTTATGCCGAGTTGATGCGGTTGAATTATGTCAAAGCATATACTTTTCGCCGGACCCGTCATTCCGTTCTTATTCTTGAGCAGAATCTTACCAACAAGCTGTACATGAATAGATCGGATTTAATGCAACGTATCATGAAAATATTTTCAACCGAATAGATCGAGTAGAGTAACTCGTCAAATAGCCAAAAACGGTGCTTAATTAATAAGTGTTTGTAACTGTTGGCGCATTCAAGTTAATATGGTGATCAATTCACAAGATCGTTATTAGATGCACGTGAGGAAGAAATTGACAAAAAATGAATAAAAGTTCTTCAACACAAGATGTTATTAACGTAGAGACATATGGAATAATAGTATCACACAAAAACCAAGGTTATTACCAATCATTGCTCTACTTTAGACCGTTTTCCTTCCAAATAGAGGATAAATTTTGATTGTTAAAAAAAAAATCGACCGATGAGGCTTGTGAGTGTAACCTTTAAAGTTGATTCCTCGAGAATCCCATTTCTTTTTTTTTCCTAGACAGTATAATTTTAGAATTAAACTACGACGAAATCGTTTTTTACTAAGCCCAATTTGTGATTGTATGGCTTAATTAATTGTCTATCAAATAAATTACCTTTCTTTCTAAATCATTATGTAAAGATTTCTTTTTTCTCTTACCCGCAGGATAACAAAACCTAATTAAAATAAGAAGGGCGTTCTTAGCACCGGCTACTTTATTAAGTAATCAAAATGTCTAAAAGGATATTTTTTAACGCTCTGATGATATTGGTGGTGTATTTTCTAACAGTTTTTCACCAAAATGCTATCGCTGCTACCACTTCAACAAAAACATCAATTGTAATCTCGGGTACTATTTTAAATGCTGGAAAAGTACCTCCAATACCTGCCGATGATTTGCCAAATCAGAGTGCCACCATCACTAATTCATATTCTAGCGTCACCTCTGGTATAACTCCGAGTTCGACCGCTAGTGTTATCTCGACTTCTACCAAGTCTTCGAATGCAAATATAATGAGAAACGGTGTTGCTGGGATTAGCGTTATTGTTGGTGTGCTCGGTTGTTTTATTGTCATGAAGTTATTATAGAAAGTATACGTTAAAAATATAACTATGAAAGTCAACTGGACGCTATTTTAGCAGAACAATTGTAAGAATTTATCGAAAGAAGAGCACAACATTCATAGATTATGTTAACCACAATTATCACTTATTAGTTGTTGAATTACAACGTAGGTCCTTTCAACAAGTCACCAAAAGTACTTCATTCATTTCATTATTTATTAATCAATAATATCGTGAATAAAGATACGGTGCAAATTCAGTAGTCCAAAACACCTGTTCCCGTATCAACCTCATCCATATCTTCGGGTTCTAATTTATAAACGAAAGATGTTTAATTTGAAATGTATCAATTAATTTAAATTGCAGCGAAATTTTACACTTGCCGTTTTCAAAATATTTTTCTGAAAATAATAATGACGAACCGATTAGCTCACAGACAAATATGGATATTATTTCAATTCTACTAATTTACCTTGAATGTCTTGTTCTTCAATGCTAATGTCATCGTATTCTTCATTGAAATCTACGGTATCATAGTCGAAATAAGGCTTCAAAATTAACGGAATATGGTATGCACTGAAACATAAGTAAATCCTATATCGCAAAACGAGTAAACACCATAGAAGAACTCACGTCATTTCCGGAAACAAATTTTTCCCTCATTATGTCGACAAGATCCGTCCTTAACTGTTCTTTTTCCTCATCTGAAATATGCGGTCGATTGGACTCCAAAGTTGTTACTCCACTTTCTATTTCTCCGTTGCTATTAACAATGTCATTTCCTGATGGCTCTTGCATCACTGTCGATTGTTCCTGTATCTGCGGACTACTAATATTTGTAGAAACATTCTCCGTCGATTCTCTGACATTCACGGAATCTGCATGTTGTATGTTATCTTCTTCCTCTTCTTTCTCTTCCTCTTCCTCTTCCTCCTCCTCTTCCTCAAATTGTTCTTCTTGTACTCTTCTCTCTTCTTCTAATCGATCATTTATATAACTCTGATCTAGAAAGCATGGATACAAACATCCCAATAGAACAAATCGTTAAATTTCACCAAAAAATCAATTCACGCACGTCTCGCATCCGACTTCACTATGATATCCATAACTTCAAGCCAACATGACTGATAACCTACCAATATCGTACAACATTCTATCTACTAAATCAACATTGTCGGCAAATGGGGGATATCTTTCCTCATCAGGTATGTATTGACCCACATAGTCTTCATACAGCAACGGTTCCCGGTATTCCATGGCTTCATCGCTAAAGTACGAACTGTTGTCAAGTTTAGTTATAAGATATCTATATCGTCTGTTCAATATTTTTTTGTTATGGCGAGCTTTGGGATGCAAATCTCGAGATACTGATAAAGGCGTGGATTTTTGTATCTGATTTAGGTGCCAATTGATTTCGTAGTCGGCTACAAAGAATTGTAAGATGAGAGGATGGATGCTTAGGTGCAAAAGGAAGATTCCTCATACCCTGATTTAAATACCCACCTCTTAATCCTTCAAATTTCAACAATTGCTCTTTTGGCAAATACTTTCCCCATTTTGACAAAAACAATGCTGGATCATCCAGAGTTTGCCTCATATATGCCAGTTTTTCATCATCGCTTGGCTCGTTTTCATTCTCCTGTAAGGTTTTAAAGTAGATGGTTGATAGATTTTCTTTGATGTATTGTAACAATTCTTCTTTCATATTTGATTCCATAAATACAATTCGTTAAATATTTGAAAAATCAAAATTTTGTATTTTTGGATGTGAAATGCTTACGATATTTATAATTATTCACTTGGCCAATAACGTAGCAGTCTTGTGATCGTCTGATCGTCTACACAGTCAAATGACATTACGATAGCAAACACCAAATAGATTTTATCACAAAACGCTTACGTGATTTGATTTATTGCATTTTTTTTTTTTAAAAAAAAAAAAAAAAATCTTATTTAAAGTGCTTTCAATGAAATGCTTTAAAATTTCTAGAGATCAAGAAAACAGACAATAAAAGCAATAGATTAAAATTTTTAATAATTGCAAGCAAATATTTAAATTATTATAAATGTCAGAATTGTGGAATTGGCAACTAACCATAATTTATTTACTCGTATTGCAAACAGCATATACTGTATAACAAAAAATAAAATAATTAATAAATAAATGATTGTTATTAAAATAATGATGATTATTATTATTTGTCATTATTTTTTTCTATGCTAAATACCTTGGATTTGAAAATCTTGATTAAGAATAGAGTATGTTGTATTTGAATTTTAAATAAAACAATGTTAAAAAAAAATTTTTTTTTTCTTATACAATTTGTATACTAAAATTTGTTAAAAAATTCTATATTAAAATTTATAACATTTATTAGAAAGTAAATATAAAATATATAGTATAATATATATAGCAGATATAAAATATATTGTAAATATATATGATTTGTTATTTTGTTAAAATATAATATAAAAAAAACAATTACTTGATTTAAAAAATCTTATATTTTTTTTAAAACTTTTTTTATATTTTTTTCAAATAAATAAAACTTTTTTTTAATTTTTTAAAAAATTTTTAATTTATTTTAATTTAACTTTAAATTAAATTAATTAATTAAAATATAACAAAAAATATAAATAAATTTAATATTTTTTTTTAATTAATAAAAATTTTAAATAAATAATTAATTATAACAAAAAAAATAAAAATTAAAATATTTATATTATTTAATATTTATTATTTTAAATAAAATAATTACTTGATTTTAAAGTTTTAATTTAATTTAATTTAATTTATTCTTTTTAAATTTCTTAAAAATTTTTTAAATATTTAAACTTTTTTTCAATTTTTTTAAAAAAAATTTTTTATTTTAGTTTAATTTTGAATTTTTGATTATTGATTAAAAAAATTTTGTATTAGTTTATTAATATATATTAAAATATATAATCAAAATATATAATTTTATCTTATATAAAAACTTTTTTTATTAATTCTTTTGCCAACCCAAAAAACAAATATTTTCAAAAAAAATTTTATTTTCTTTAATAATAAAATTTATATATTTTTCTTAATACTTTACTTCTTAAAGGCTAATGCCTTCTCCTATTTATTTATCTTTCCTTTTTTAAAAAACTTTGTATATTTTAATAACAAAATAAATAAAACTTTATTTAATTAATTTATAGCAAGAATACTTTATTAGAAAGAAAAAATCTGTTGAAAAAATACTCTCTACTATATTTTCCTTAGGTTTGGAACTCTAGAAAATAAACTATTAATAAATGCTTTTTTTAAGTTTTATAAGAATCTTGAATTCATTATAAGTAAATATCTTAGATTAAGGTAAGTAAATAAACTAATAGAAAATTTATTAAAATATATAATTCTTTTTCATCAATCATATATTATGGTAATGTTTTCAAGTATATCAAAATTTTTTTTAATTTTTTCTAGAAAATTTTGCTTATCTCAATTTAATCCTGAATTTTTTATTATATCAGAAATTCTGATTGATAATTGATTAAAATCTTGAACTAGTTGATTAATATATTAAAGAAATATAAACAAGATATATATTTCTCATATGTTTCATATTATATTATATTAAAACTAATGATGCAACTGGATATGACAAAAGAGCAAGGTGTCAAAATATTCTCTTGTTAAAAATAATTTAAAGTCTTTTCTTTTTTTTCTTATACTGGTTTCTTTTCTTGTATTAGTTTCTTTTCTTTTCAAAATCAAAGAAGATTCTTATTAGACTAGTAATTGATTTAAATAGATTTTTATTTATCAAGATAAACTTTTCTTTTTCTTCTTTATTCTTTTTCCTTTTATTCTAGAAAATAAAAATTTTTATTTCTTAAAATTACAATGGTTATGTTAATATAATAGTCAAAAATATTAACTAACAACAACTTTTTAATTGAGATTAGTAAAGTATTTTACTAAAAAGAAACAATTTATTTATTTTCTATAATCTTATCTAGAAAGTTAAAAAAATATATAAAGTCTAAAATAGTTAATACCATATAATAATAGCATAATAAATTAACTCTCTTGTAATAAAATAGTTAGTAAATAATTAGGTTATGTAGATAACATAATAGTCTTAATATTAAGGATTCAAGAATCATATATAAATTTATTAGATTTATTGATAGATATACTATAGCTTATAAAAATATTTAGTGATAATATAAAATTGTATTAGTATATTTTGTCTAAAAAGATTAATAAATATAGTGGCTTGTAATCTGATTAGAAGTAAAAAAAAAATTATCTTATATAATAACAATTTTTTTTGTTTTTTCTATAGTCAAACAAGTGTATATTGTTTATTGAATCTTTTTAAAAAACAAATAATATATAATATATTATATTATATAAACTATTTTATTATTTTAAATACTTGTCTTAGATAAATGTTTCTAGATATGATTTTGGAAATAAAAAAAGTTGTTTTTTTTTCTATCTATCCACTTATAGAGTTTAACATTAAAGATTATTGTCTACAGTTCATTATTATAGTTCATCTAAGCAAAATTTAAACTACCTTTTATAATCCTAACTATTTTTTCTCTTCTTTGATCCATTTTCAAATTAATAGTTTGTTTTGAACTTGGTTAAAAATAAATTTTTCTATATTATTATCTTGCAGAATCTTAAAGTTTGTATTCATTTCTTTTTTTTTTTTTTTTTGTTCTTTACCTTTAGATTTCTTTTTTTATGTTTTTTTATAACATTATTATTTTTTTTTTCTTATCTATGTATCTTTAGTTTTATTTTTAAGTTCTATAATCTAATATATCTATAATTTTATATTTTTTTTTGGACTTGTTTACAAATAACTCTTGAGAACTTGTTCAATGGATATTTTATTTCATCTATCTTGATTTTTATTTTGCTAGTAATTGGATCCATTCTATGATATCTTCTTTTTAAAACAATTCTAAACAGATGTTTATAATATTTTTTTAAAAAAAAAAATTACTTTTTGTATTATTTTTATAAGAGTTTCTAAAAGATGTTATGCTTGTTCTAAACTTTTTCTTTTTGTACAACCTTTAGTCAATTGTTAGTAAAACTTCTAATAATACTATTTTAATATCTGTTCAATACCAATTCAATATTTAAATTTACTATAAATTTATATAAGTGAGTTACAACCCATATATTAAATTTACTATAGATCGATACCATTTCAATACCACTTTGGTACCAGTTCAATACTTTTCAAAGCCTTAATTGTTAAGTATTTAGTCTTAAATTTTATTTCATATTTCTTTATAGAGTTTAACAGTATATGTATAGAAAAGGAGATATTTGAGAGATTCTTTTTCTTGTTTGCAATATATACACTTAGTTAAATTTCTATATCTCTCAAGAAATCTTTTATTTATATTATTTAGTATTGATAGTTTATTATATATTATCTTTATATAAAAGACTTTTTCTTTAATCTGTTTTATTAATGTTTTCAAGGATCCTTCTACTTTATTTATTTTTCAAAAGCTTCTCCAATTGAAGTTCTTCTAGTTATCTATTTCTTTAAATTATTTTTTTTATATATAGTTCTAATTAGTTCATTTTGTTAATATGTTTTTTTTATATATTTCTTTAATGAAATCTCTTATCCTTATATTAATAGGGATTTTGTTTTATTAAAGTATTGCCAAAGTTCTTTGCCACTATCAATTAGTTCAAACAATTTTTTGATTCTTTTTTAGTTTCTTTAGCAAGAATATTTACTTTGTTTTTGGCTTTGTCTTTATTATATATCTTGACTTTGGTTATTTGAATTGTAATTTGTTTCTTATACAGTATATTAGATTAATATATATTATCTATAATTGTCAGTTTTTATACTTTCTATTTCTTTTTTCTATATTTCTAATATGGAAATTTTATAATTTTCAAAGAGTATTAATATAAATAGTGCTATCCATTCTAATTTCTACTTGATTTTTTTGAGGTAGAACAAGAAGTATGAGAATAATTGTTATGAGTTATGCTTAAAGTATTAATAGTCAGTTATTAACTCCTGCTTAAAAAAAACTATTTGAATTTAATTATTTTTCTTATAACCAGACTACACCTATTTTTATTATTTAATCTCTTGCTTTTTTATATAATTCATCTATATAAAAACAATATAACTGTTGGAAATTACTATTCTTATTAATTCTATATTCTTCTATAAGGGCTTATAAGTATTTTGGTAAATAGATATACTCTTTAATTATTTGAACTCCAAAGTTTTCTATTTCAATTATCACTATATAATTGTTAATAATTTCTTATTCTATAAAATATTTCAATTTCTTTCTAGTTTGATTTTCTAAAACATATATACTTATGAAAATTTCAAATTCAAGTGCTTTTCTAAAAGTTGGGTACAAATTTAGAATTTCCATTAACAAGGGCTTGATTTTTTATTTTTGTTGCCTCTAGGAAAGTTTATTCTATTTAACAAACTTTTTAAATAACTATTGAAATTTGTTTGAGAAATACTTGTGATTTTTTAGAGTTTGGTTAAATTTGGTTTAAATTCTTTTTGAGCTTATAGATTTCTGCTTGAAAGGTTTGATGATCTAAATTCTTTCTGTTTTTATATCAAATAATTTAATTACTTTCCTTTCAATAATTGAGATCTTCCAATTTCAATAATAACAATCTTTATTTAAACTATTTGAAAAGAATTTTTGTCTTATTCTTCCCAGTTCCAATTGTGCCATTCTTTTTTAAAAACATTATATTTATTAGTAGGGCTTTGAAAAGTACTGAACTGGTACCAAAGTGGTATCAAAATAATACTAATCTATAGTAAATTTAATATATGAGTTGTGACTAAAGATAGGTCCCTAAATTATTTGTGAGGACATAATTCAAATGTCCTTTATTATTAAAAATTTTCATTTCTATATTAAGAAATAAAAA
>CAJVPV010001755.1:0-14762 GCA_910591835.1 Acaulospora morrowiae | reverse complement strand
AAATCACTTATTTTTAATTAAAGAATCACGAGTGACGGTTACGCGAACCCCTGTTGGCATTAGCGACAGACTCGCCGATCACCGTTACAGTATATAGCAGTTATTAAAAAAATATATAAATATTTTTATTTAAATAAAATCTTATATTTAATATACATTTTGAAAAAATATAATTTATATTATTATTATTATTATTATTTTACTGTAAATAAATATAAAATGTAAGACTTTATTTATTAATTAATAGTAATATTTTATATTAAATATCTAATTATGTTAATATTAGCTTATTATATGTAATGTTACATTACACTAAATAAGTGATGCCATACCAAAAGTGATTCATAAATAGTTTATATATATTTATAAATAACTAAGTTAGGATAGGTAAAAATATTTTTTTTTAGTAGTATAGAAAATTTTTAGAAAATTAATCTTGATTTGATAAATTTTGATACATCTTTATATGATATTATAATTGTTATTATTTCTAACATGTAATACTGGTTTGGTTCTTGTTAATTTGTTATATTAGAATTGAATGGACTATTGAGATTATATAGATAATTTGGAGGAATTAAACTGGTTTGAATTTTTGAGTTTGAAAAAATTTTTAATATTGTTAAGATGATGCAGTAAAGTATACTGTATTAAAGTTATTTAGAAAAATTTAATTGAAACCAGTATAAAATCTTGAACTTTATTTGAATGTACTTTTAGCAGAAAATTGCAATATTGAAGTTAATAAGAATATTATTATAATAATAATAAAGAAGAAAGTACATAAAGATAAAATTAAGAATAATAATTATTATAAGCCTTTCCAATATAATTAAAAAGTTAACAAAACCCTCAAACTTGCTTAGCCTTTAATAAAAGTATTTATTTCAATACAATAGTGGTTCTTAAGTTATTATATTCTTGGACTTATAGCATAATTGATATATTAAAAAAAGAAAAAACTCTTTCCGACAATCAATTTTATACTTAAAAATTTTCTTATTTGATAACAAACTTTCTCAAGAAACTTTTTACTTTTAAGCACTTTCAAGTGCTCCCAATTGATAACTAACTTCTAACCATGAAGTACTTATTAACAAGCAGCAACAAAATCAATTCCTATATGCCACTATTCACCAGGACTAGAACTAGCTCTTTCAAATCTACTACCTCGATATTGACAACAATACAATCATCTGAACGGAATTTGCAAGAACTCTCCTCATTACCAACCTCAAACTTTCCTAACCAATTCCTTATTGTTAAAGAGGAAAAAAATATTAAAGAAATAGTCAAAACAAACTTCACTAACAATGTTCGCATTATTAATTTCACAATAGAAATGACCAAAAAAAAAGACCAAAAGAGATTTTCACAAACCTGCATCCAACTCTCTAACCAAAAGAACATCTTCCTTAACTTTCAATATATTAACAATATAGTGGAAAAAATGAAAAAAATCCAACTCAATACAGAACTTTACAATCACCTACAAGAATTTCTCTTCCTCTCTCAAGAAACAACAAAAAACCCCAACCAGCTTACCCCTAAAAATAATCGTCCATCTATCACTTCTCTTGTCTCGCAAAAAAGGAATATTGATCAAACAGCCACAATGCACATATATGCAAACCTCTCGTCTATCACTTCAGATCTAACCCAAACTGACAACCCCATAAAAATTAGCGAAACAGTCGATGAACCAATGAAACTCTCTAATTTGGATTCTCCTCCTATCAATTTCACACAATTGAACACGTCTTATTCTTAACAACTAATCAGTTCCCCTAACAACTTTCTTATTATCTCAAGCTTTATGGATATCAGCGAAATTCAACCAACAGACTAATCACAATTAATCAACTTTAAAAATGTCATCAATCTTGACCAACTCTCTAGTCCTAACATTACACTCACTCAACCCCCAACCAAACACATGATCATTTTCCTTCAAACATGAAATTTAAGAAGAACTTCAACAAATCTGTGATAACAAGCAATATAAAACTCTGCGTGAAAAGATAGAACAACTAGCCAACCAGTTACTCTCAATGCCCAACAATATTAAAACAATTATCAACATAATTACAAAAATCAAGGAATTATTCAAATACCCACCTTACTTCTTCCAACCAATCCTTAACAAACTCAAATACAATGACTGTACCTTCTTCAATTCTTTTATAACCAAAGAGGATATTAAACCAGCCCACCAAAAAGAATTCAATAAAATAGAAAAAGATTTCCAAGAAAAATACAAAAAGAAATGCAACCTCAACTTTGTCAATTTTGAAACAAAAAAAAATCCAAGTTATTGTTTGCACTATTTTATCAATTATTTATCTAATAACTATCGATATCAACAATATCCCTTTCTACTGTTGATGAGGAACTGAAGTGGGGCGTGACCGCACAAACACATTCTGGCATGTCATATACCCTGATTTGCAATTATCTGGGACCTATAGTCTATAGTGACATGTAAAAGTAATGATGTAATTTTAGAAAGCTTAAATTAGCCATAACCTTAAAAAAAGCTTATTGATTACAAATAGTCTATCAGAGCTTAAGGGGGATCGCATAGCATAATTGTAGCTTAGCAAGGGTACACGAAATAAGATAAAAGGAGGAACTGAAAAAAAGAAGAGTCACATAGTATGCAGTACAAATAATAAGAAAACCCATTCCCTAAATTAAAACCTTCTTAATTAGGATGTGTGTTTATCGTTGCCAAACCAAGTAAAAACTAATTAACTTATCTAATCCAGTACTTGTCACAAGATAGGATGGCTGAGACCACAAAGGAAAAAGGGGTAAAGATTCGTCAAGAGAAGTGAACAACGGAAAGAGAAGGAAAGTGTTAGTAGAACTCGGCTAAACAACTCACACGTCTCGAGTAGAAAAGCCAAACACTTACTGGATGTTATGTGATAATTGCTTAGGAGAAGCAACAGACTTGCCAAGAGAGACGTCAACACTACGAACTCGCAGTCTCTTTACCTACCTTATCAACTACTTCATCAGAATACCACAATTCTATGTTGACTATATGAAACTCAAAGAAAAACTTAAGCAATACACTGACAGTATCTTACCAGAACTACCATCCTCCCCAACTGAAATTCCATTTCAAATTAAAATCAAACTACCATGTAACCTTCTTATAAAAGACAAATCTCAACTCATCCCAACTCTACACACACTCAGATCCTATTACAAATTTCAAAAACTTCTGGAAAACTTCTTCAAAATCAATCTACCACTATCCGAAAACCCTAGCGAACTTCTGTCAAAATACAAAGAAATTTTTCCAATTAAAAAATGCAGCAAGCTAAGCAGACTCTCAGAATATAAAAATTACTTACATGAAGAATATCAAATCTTCTTTAAGCTTTCCAAATTCTACTTTGAACTTCCACCTCCAAAAAAAACCACTTCCCTCAACATATCACTTACTTGAACCCAAATATTCAAGCTTCTTTCCTTTCAATTCCAGAGACAATACAATAACCATCCAAGAATTAACTACACTACTCTGCAAAACTTATTATTTCAAACTTCTCCCAAATGACTTCTTCTTCATTAGAAAAAAACTTCCCTCATCCCCAGACAAAATCTTAAACTTAAAAATAAACATTCCTCTTCCTGTAACAAATTCTACAGACATTCCTTCTCTTCTTAACCTTCTTTCAAATACCCTTGCCAAAAGAGTGGATAAATATCTCAAAACTGGATGACACAACAATGCAAACAGCTTCATCCAAACTATCTCTCCCAGAAGATTTCATTATCATCAATGAAAAAGCAAACACAAACTATCCAATTACAAACAAAAAATTCCTTAGAGAAAATGTCACCAAAACACATTAATTCTATCAATTTTCCAAAATTCCAGACAAATAGATTCAAATCCAATGAAGAACTTCTATTCCAAGTCTATCTGAACTAAAAAAATATTTGATTCAAAACAAAATTGAAATGGTTATTCCCATAATCAACAACTCCAACTTTACCTCAAAAATCTGCAAACTCAGAAAACACTTTGCCTTTCAAAGGCTCTCCAACAAATATATTATTCAAATTGAACTTTCTGAACTATTAACAAAATTCTTCAACTTTTTTCAACAATGATAACTACAAACAACCTGCTCAAAAATTTTTTAATCAAAAGAAACATCAAAAAATCACACAAAAAAATCACCATTAACACAAAATAATAATCACTGGAAATTGGATCTCTCAATATGAGAGGACTCAATGATTATACAAAACCAAACTGTCTCTTACAATATATTAAAAACAACAACTATAATATCTTTGGCCTATCAGAAACCAAACTTCAAACTACTAAAAAAAATTTTCATATAATTGATAACTTCATTATATACTCAAGAAATCTCAATCAAAGTCAGCAGGAGTCTCCTTAATAATAAACAAAAATCTCTCAAATTACCTTTATAAAACTTCTGAATTTCAAGGATATATCATTTCAATATTTCTCCAATTTAAACCCAAAATAAAAATATGCATTACACAAGTTTATCTTCCACATGATACAAATACAAGAAAAAAAACCACTCTATACCTCCAAACACTTATTAATGACAACTTATCAAAAAACATCTCACACATCATCATGGGTGACTTTAACTTCATATCTAACTTAATTGACAGAATACAAAAATCAGAACCAAAACACAAAGCAACCATTTATAAAAAACTGAATAGAAACTACATTAACATATTTCATTACTTCTTTTCTAACAAAGCAATATATATCTTTTTAGGACCTATATGTCAAAGCTGCATCAATCAAATCTGGATATCAAATGATATCATCTCACAATCCACCAAAACACAAATAATAAATACTGAATCAGAATTCCGCAGTGATCACAAAATTATCACACTCACACTCTCCAATTTCTTAGTAACAAAAAATATCAAAAGTATATCTATCATTCATTTCAACTTTAATAAAGTTACTAAGGAAAAATATGAAAAAATAAACAATAACATTGATGACAAACTAAAAAACTTTCTGAAGAATTGGACATTCAAGAAATATGAAAATTCTTCAACTCAACTATTACCAAAACTTTAAATGAACTAATTCCAAAAACCAAAACCCGCAAAAACACATCACAAATCTTCAGTAAAAAAGGCATTACTCTTCACAACAAACTACAAATTATCAAATTCCATATACACAACCTCACATTTCAATCTTCCAAACCACTCGACTAAGTAATATCAAACAACCTAAAAGAACTAAATCTATCATACAGTAACAAAACTGAACAAATCACTTCACTCAAAAAACTATTTTAAATCACATACAAAACTTTCAAAATTGAAAATAATCTATAAAGAAAAGAGACAATCGACAAAATTATTAACCAACGCATAATGAATTTATAAGACAAACCAAAATAATGATAAAACAAACACTCAACCACAAAAATCCACATGCATCCCTCACAAAAATTATCGACCCTATCAATGATGAAGTAACTACTGATCAATTTCAAATCTATCAAATTATCACAAACCATTATAAACTGTATTCTGCAAATGAAACATCAACAACGAACTTTTCCACAAATGGAAAAAACATCACATTCCACTTAGCAATATCAAATCCTCAATCTATGATGCACTCATGAGTCCAATCATTGAATACAAAATCACAGAAATAATTAACTTACTGCCAAACAACAAAGCACACAGCCCCTCCAAAATTACATATTTCTTTATAAAACAAATACAAAAAATACTAATCCTATATATTCATACTATCTTCAACCAAATTCTTTCCACACAGGAAATCCCAACAGACTGGAAAAATTGACACATCTTTCCAATCAACAAAAAACTTCAGTGGAAATATAACATCCAGAAAATAAGATCCATAGCTCTTGTTGACTTCTTTAGGAAAATACTTATCAAAATTCTTACAAAAAGACTCAGCCACATACTCACTACACACAATACACTTCAAAAAGCAAACTTCACAGGCCTCTTTAACCAAAGCATCTTCAAACCAATCCAAATTCTTAACTCAACCTACAATACCCACAAACTTACACAAAAAGAATTATGGATTCTTTTTCTCGACATCAGTGCAGCCTTTGATTCAGTAAACCTGGATATGCTCAAACACTCAATGCAATACTTTTTAATATCAAATTTTTTCATTTCTTTAACCAGAAATATTCTTACAGATCACACTTGCCAAATAATTACAGACTTAGGCCTCACCCAACAAATTATTATTCCTGATGAAATAGACCAAGGAGAAACACTTTCACCTCTTTGGTGTATAATATTCTATAACCCCTTGATTACTGCCCTAACTTAACAACCATCATCACTCAAACACAACACTATAGCATATATTGATGACCTGAATCTTCTCACCACTTAAAAAACTGAAATACAAAATAATCTAAATATAGCGACAGAATTTTTTAAACTTAATGACATTAAGGCTAACCTAATCAAAACCAAGTTAATCACACTAAATAGTAACTCGCCAGACAAAAAAATCTTTTAAGGAACAACTCCTATATCTCCAGTCTCCAAAAAAGAACCAATAAAAATTCTAGGAATTTGACTCTCTGAACACAGCATCCTTACATCCAATTGTGACAAAATTCTTGAAAACACTGAATCAATCTCCCAATCTCTCAAATTAAAATTTACAACAGGTCACATGGCCTCTTATATTTACAACAAAGTTCTTCTTCCACAAATAGAATACAAACTACAAACAACCTTTCTCACTCCAAATATGCTAAACAAAACTCAAAGAAAAATTAACTCAACCATCAAACACAAATTCACTATCGAAAAAACATTTCCACAAACATGGTTTTATAATCTATACATCTTTAATATCAAACCTATCTCAGATCTACAATCAAAAGTTTTAATATCCAACCTTCAATACACACTAACAAATTTCACTATCAAACTAAGCAAAGAATTAAAAATTCATGCAATTCAAATTCAAAACTGCCAACCTTTCTGTATTTTCCAAAATCAACAAATTATCAAACATAATACAACAACCTACTCAATCTACCTTGCCAAACACTATAACATAATATTCTGTTCTGAACCAAACTGTCATCACAAAATCCCAGCAGGAAATACATCTATCCATTAACTCCTATCACACCACACAAATTGATCAACCTTCGCAAACCAACTCTTCAAAAAAAAACATTTATTATATCAAACAACTACTCATATATAATAATAACAACATAATAAACTGGCAACACATCTCAGCCAGATTTGGATTCAATGCTCATGGAAAAACACCTCTCTGGCACAAACTACTATCACAACTACAATACCAATAATCTGGTACAACTTCAATAAAACCAAATAAAAAAAGAAAATGGCTAGCAGCTCTCATAAATAATGAAATAATAATCAGAAAAAAACAAAAAACAAATACAAACAATCTTCTTATCAACCACTGGTCCTATAATAGTTACGACCCTAACAAATCAATAACACTTGCTAAATGCCAAGGATGCCCTCTCAATATTCATACAACTTCTCACAAATGCCAACTTCTAATCCCTCTAAACTCACTAAATCTTTTCACTAAAACACTTCTCAACAATACAATTAAAACAAAAGCAACAAAAAACAATCTATTCAACTCACACTACACAGATCCCCTTTTAACAACCCTCAAATACTAATTGATCTATATCTTCACAAATTATTAATTCAAAAACACATGTTAACAACATTACAATCAATAATCAACATTCTTCCCAAATATAATGACACTTCACTTGAAGTCCTTCAAACATATCAATATCAATTCAACATAACAATTGTAACTTGTAACTTCATCCAACATCACAAATCCTTTACAACTAACTTCAATTACAACCCTCTCCTCTCACTGCTATACACAATAATAATCATTTTTCTCTCCAACAAGTCCAAAGACTATATCTTCTTCTCTAAACATCCAAAACTAAATAACAATATTTTCACTTCACCATCTGTCAATCACAGGAAAAGGTATAAAGTTCTATACTTCAATACAATCACAAATATATACAACATTCTTCAAACTCTCCAGATCTCTCACACCTTCTATAAACCCACCTTCACCATATTAAAAACACAATCATTAAATACTCAACTTCCACAAATCAACATAATTGATCCTCAATATACACTTAAAAACCTAAACTATATTTCTATTCTACCAACAAAATATTTCCTTAAACAAATTAACAAAATCATATGATCTGCAAAAATAATTTTTTTACAAAGAGTATAACAAACCTTCAAACCAAACTTCTCATTATTTCTTAACACTCTGATCTTCCTAAAAAACACATCAATACCAACTACACAACACCAATCTAGAATATATAACTTCTATCTCAAAATCCTATTTAATACACTCCCAACTAAATTACACATCCATATCACTCTACCTAATATCTATACAAATGATATCTGTCCCTACTGCAACATGTATACAAAAACTACTCATCATCTCTGGCTTTGCAAACAAGCACTACCAACAATAAAAAAAATCCTTACTGATTCACAAACACTTCTTAACAAAAAATTCAAAAATAATAAAAACTTTAATCCCAATCAAATTTCAACTATTATTAACTTTGCAATCCATCTAATTGACTTTGCAACAGGCACATTCCAACTTAAACACCTATTTAACAACCTCAAATCAAATCTGCAAGATCTCAAAATTCTAAATCAAATCCAAAATGAAACTCTTGAACTCATATATCAACACATCTGGATTCCAAGAAACAAAGATATGATCGAAAAGAAAAAATTCCTCAGCATTTCACAAACACTAAACACAGAAAAAACGACAACAATAACAACAAAAAACCTCCACAATATTGACAAAAGCCAATCACCAATCACATATCTAATTATAAATCAACCCAACAAATTGAACTAACCAATAGAATACTCAAACTTTTCTCTCAAAACTCATCCATGTCTTTTCAGGACAAACTATATTATTAAGAAAGCATTAGCCCTCCAAAATTAGATAATTACTTTCTTTTTCCTTGCTTAAAGGTTTTTTATCAGAAATACATCTAATATGGTGATAGGCTAATATGTATAGCAATGTATTTCTATATCTTAATATTAATTATGTAACGAATTTACTCTATTAATAAAGGTCATAAGAAATGTCTCACTTAACAATAAAAAAAAAAGATATATTATAAAAGAGAAAAAGTGATTTTTTCAAAAAATCAAAACCTATGAGTCCATAACTTAATGATTAGAGAGCTATAAGTCTGTATCACAAATTATAGATTCAAATTCACTAAGAAACTAATCTGATTTCCTAAAAAATTATGTGAAAATCTACAAATCATTGGTATAATTATATAATAGCTAGTGCTTCTAATTATAAAAAAACTGATCTATAAAAGAATTGTAATATAATTGTCATCTGAAATCAGCTAGTATTATCTTTAACATGATTATATTACCAAAAGTGATAATAAGAAGAGTAGATTCCAAACCAGTAGAGTGTCACTGAAGAATTTCTAACAGTTATATTGAAGGATACTAATCAAGCACTTGGTTGTGCCAGATTTCACAGACTTTGCTATTAAAAAATCTTGATAGGAGACAAAAGTAAAGAAAAAATGGAACTTCTGGATCACTTTTTGATTAAGTATATCTATATTGTTCTATTTTTTATTTTTAAGCCTTTTTGTTATACTTTATATTAATTTTTTGATTATATTTTTGGTTAAATTTATATTTTTCACCTTACTCGAAGGTATTACAATTTATTTTTTTGATCACATATCAAGTTATCTATATACTTTATAAATTAGATCACATTTATTTATTGTATAAGATATATATTACTTATTATATTCTGCTTGCTATTAAAAAAGACAAAGAGATACAATATAAGATATGAATACCCTAACCTCTTTTCTGTTATAATTTAAACCTAAATTGTATATGATTATATCTTTTAGGTTTCAAAAATTTTTGGTTAAGTTTTTTATATAGGATATAAAATTTAAATTGGACAAAAGTTTTCATAGTATATACTATATAATATTTATACATACTATATATAATTTTCAAATTGAACAAAAATATATGTTATATATAAAATAATTAAAAATACTACTTGTAATAGATATGATGCAACTCTGGCTACATATCAAAAATATTAACAACATATTAATCATAAATTTCTATGCAAATCCATTTTTATTTCACAAGCTATTCCAGAACCTACTCTACCTTTTATTTCAAAACCTACTTCTATTCAAATTCCTGTAGGTGATTTAATTTCATTGAATAGTTCACTCCTACCATTTATTCAAAATATATCTACAAATAATGATTTTTCCAGAAATGATGAAGAATGGTTTGATAAAATAAAAAAACAGTATAATATAAATTCTGATAATATCTGACCTAAATTGGGTGAAAATCTTTTATTCGATAAAGCAAAAAGAAAAAGATAACAATAGAGAGTAATTTTGACAGTATATCAATAAGACATGGTTATAAATTATCAGATGCTGAAATAAGATTCGAAGAATGTGAGTCTAAGTCAGATCCATTAAGAACTTATCAGAATTTAACATCAATGAGTGAATAGCAGGCAATAATTCCATCAGTAAAAATAAAAAATATAATTTTAATCATTATATTGAGAATTCTAATAAATATCTGGAAATGCCATATATGTCATAGCTTATGGCAAATGCTTGAGATCAAATTACAAAAGTACTTAAAGCAGAACTTCACAGAAAAGATCAAATCAAATCTACTATAATTGCAGAATGTATATATTTTGTTTATATTAATGAAAAAAAGGATGATAAAAGAATGGTAAAATTATCAAAAACTATACATCATTATTATAGAGATGGAATGCGTGTTATTCTTTCTAAAAATAATATTTATGAAATCAGAATCTGGCTGGAATTTGGTAAAAATTGAAATGTTAACAATTAAAGCATATACTTATCAAAGAGTTGTTAATAGTTTATATATATCAATATCAAAAAAGCTAGCCAATATTAAATATACTATTAATCCAGATAATTCAAATATAATTAAACCCAATTATTGAAAAACCATTTGATAATTGTATTCAAGGTGCATTAGCTTGTTACTTTGCTAATAAAGATAGACATACCTACCATCTTGATCGAATATTTACTAAAAAGAAATATAAACAATACTTAAATATTGTTAATTTGGATAATATTCCAATGCCTACACCAATTTGCTCACATATATTTAAAAAGATTGAGGATATAAATTCAAATATCGCAATTGCAGTTTAGGAATAAAAAGAAAAAACTACTATATCAAAAACTGTAATTGCTAGTAAAATTATAAAAGAGAATATCATATCCATTTTATAGCTTTTACAGATATATATAAATCAGAAGTTATAGACAAATATGAGCAAAAAAATTATTTTTTCTGGATAAAAAATGTAAATGGCTTAGCTTTTAAAGATATAGCACATCATGAAAAAAAATATTTATGCCATGACTTTACTCAAAGTTGTTTAATAGAAATGGTATTAATCAAGTATTTAAGATTGGTTCCCTGGTATATATAAAGAAGTACCTCAAAAAGTTATATTACCTATATAAGGTGTTAATAACTTTGAGAAGTTTACAAATTACGATAGAATAATTAATGCACCATGTGTTATTATAGCTGATTTTGAAGCTAATAATAAGAAATGTGATGAAAAATATGATGGAAAAATGTATAAAATACTGTATTTGAGCAAAAAGCCAACAGTTTTAGATATCTAGTCTATTGAATTGATACTAGTGATATATAGAGTCCTTTTATATATAAAGGTAAAAATGCTACTCAAGAATTTGTTAAAAGAATAGATAATGAATTAGTTGAAATTAATAATGTTTTAGCTATAAAGCATGACCGAATTAAGACTGAAGAAAATAAAAAGAAATTTAATAAATCAAATATATGTTGGATCTGTAAACGTGAATTTGCTATAGATAAAAATAAAATATTTAAATTAGAAATGAATATAAAAAAACTTAATGAAATCTTAAGCAAAATGTCAGAAGATAATGAAAAATATATACTGATATTAGAAAATGAATATAAAAAAACTTAATGAAATCTTAAGCAAAATGTCAGAAGATAATGAAAAATATATACTGATATGGAAAAAAATTAATAAGTTAAATAAAAAAATTGGTATAAAATTATGTATGGATAGTAAAGTTTGGGATTATTGTCATATTAGTGAAAAATTTGATGGTTCTGCTTATAATCATTGCAATCCCAAACATAAAATCGAACCATAAAAGACTTCTATTTCATTGTTTTTCATAATTTCTGAGATTATGATTCTCACCTAGTTTGTGAATCTATTGGAAGATCTGTTAATGCCAGTCAAATTAGAGTTATTGCAGAAATATTTGAGAGTTATAAATCAATGAAAGTAGGGCAGTTTAAATATATTGATAGTTACCAATTTATGAAAAGTGGTTTATCAATTCTTATGAAAAATTTAGTTGATAATCATCCAATAATAACTAAGCATTTTATAGATCAAGGCTTTACAAATAAACAAATTGCATTAGTATATTGCAAGGGGATTTACCCTTATAAGTATATTGATTTACAAGATAGATTTTTGGAAATAAAACTTTTACCAATTTATGAATTTAGTACATATTTTAATGGAAAAATTACTTAAAAAGATTACGAATATGCTCAAAAAGTATGGAAAGAATTTAATTGTAAAGATTTTGGTGATTATCATGATCTTTATCTTAAAACAGATATACTTAGTTTGGCTGATATCTGGACAAATTTCTGAAAAACTAGTATGCAATATTATAAACTTGATTCTAGTTATTATATATCAGCACCAGCTTTATCTTGGGATGCAATGCTTAAAATGACTAAAGTTAAAATCAAATTATTTACAAATATGGCTATGCATAATTTTGTAGAAAAAACTAAACATGATAGTATATTTATAGCATGTCATCGATATTTTGAAGCTAATAATTCCAAGATAAGTAATAATTTTAATTCATATTTTGATATTACAAATCTTTATAAACATTCAATGAGTCAATATTTGCTTATTGGAAATTTTATATGGAAAGAAAAAGAAGCACATTTTAAAAATAATAAAGAATATCAAAAAAAATGATTTAATAAAATTCCCAAAATTAGACTGGATTCAAGACATGGTTGTTTTATAAAGATTAATGCTTATTTTCTATTAAAAACACATGATTATCTTAGTGATTTATCACCTGCTGAAAAAAATGTTACAGTTGAAAAAAGCTGGTTAAGTCCTTACAATAGAGATCTTGTAAAAAAAATAGATAATAGTTACTTTATTAAAACTGAAAAATTAGTTTCACATCTTGGATCAGAAAAAGATTCTGTTATTCATTATTTAGAACTTCAATACTATATAAAATTAGGTATGATAATAGATGAAATTATAGAGATTTTATTATTTGATCAAACTAATTGGCTTGCTTCTTATATAGTATTTAATACTGAAAAATGAAATAAAGCAAAAGAAGCTGGAATTACATTTCTAAGTAATTTCTTTAAAATTATGAATAATGTAATATTTGGCAAAACTATGGAAAATGTTCACAAATATCAAGATGTCAAATTTATGAAAATGACTGATAATTAAGATGAAAATGAATTTATAAAAAAGATTCATAAACTATCTTTTAAATATGCCAGACAACTTGGTTCAACACTTATAGGAGTGCATATGGAAAAAGCAAATATAACTCTTAATAAACCTATTCTTGTTGAAACATTAGTATTAGGTCTTAACAAGCTTTATATATATCAATTCTGGTATGGATATATAAAAGAAAGATATGGTAACAATGCTAAACTTGGATATATGGATACCAATTCCTTTATAATCAAAATTGAGACTGAAGATATTTATAAGGATATAGATGAAAGACCTGATATCTTTAATCTTAATGAAAACCAGACTATTGGCAAATTCAAGGATGAGTGTCCTGATAATATAATTACAAAATTATATTATATTTGCTCAAAACTTTATCATTATGTACTTGGTAATAAAACTACAAAATCAAAGTATAAAGAAGTTAGTAAAAAAGATATGAATTATATGGCTTTAGAAACATATATGCCAATATTAGCCAATTCATTATTAGATAATTCAATAGATAAAAATAAAGTATTTGATCCTAGACCTGTGGATCTATAGCACAGTGGTTAGTGCTCCGCAGGTCTGATCACAAGATAATGGTTCAAATCCTCCAGAGGGCTAACGTGGAAATCTCAAACCGGAAGAAATGGATCGGCATCTTCTGATCGCCGTCACAAGATACCAAGTTCAGTTCCAGATAAAGGTAACTGGACCGTTTTAAGATGATATCTGGCGCCATAACCTAACATGCGCTGTTTCCTATAAGAAGCCAATTCATACGTTGATTCAACGGGCGTTAGGATTGTGATACCAAGAAAGGCGTAGTGGTGTAATGATCATCCAGCAGTGTTACGATGATCGTTGTCAAGTTTGGTGACATCCTCGTTTCTCATGCATGGAGCACACTTCCTTCCCCCTTTAGTCCACGCGACTATAAAAGAAACAACCCAGTTTTTCATGTGACCATAGCTAGAGCCACAAAGACTCCTTGTGGATATGGCTTAGATCCATGGCTGATCGTATT
>CAJVPV010001754.1:0-14769 GCA_910591835.1 Acaulospora morrowiae | reverse complement strand
ATATAGTGCAGAAAATTTTCGACAATTACTTATAAAATGGATTGTAGTTAATGACCTTCCTTTTACAAGTGTTGAATTTTCTGAATTTAAAAATATGATATCTATTTTACGAAATGGAGCTCTGGTTCCTTTAGCCAATACAGTTAAAAATAATATAATAATATCCTTTAATGAAAATAAAAAAAAATATAACAATTTTTACAGGTAATTATATTATATTTAATAAACAAAAATTTATTGAAATTATATTTATATTTATATTTTTATAGAAAATACCAAGTAAAATTTCTTTTACTATCGATGCTTGGACCTCATCAAATAATTTGCCTTTTTTGGGAATTACAGCACACTGGATTTCTGAGGATTGGAAATTAAAAAATTTGCTTTTGGATTTTATTAAACTTGAAGAACCACATTCGGATGATAATATCACTAAAGGTTTTTTAAAAAGTCTTAACAAATATAATCTTTTAAATAAAGTAAGTTATATTTTATATTTAAATAAACAAATATATTTACTTATTAAATTTTTTAAATAGATTTCTAGTATAACAACTAATAATACAAGTAACAATATAACATTTCTTAAAGCAGTTGAAAAAACATTAAAAAAATAATATTGAATTTAATACTAACAATTAACATATACAATGTCTTGTATATATTATTAATCTGGCAGTTTAAAAAATATTACAAATATTAAATATGAGAATAATATTATTCAAGATGATAATAATATATTACAAGACAATAACAATATAATTGCTAGTCTTTTATTTAAAGTAAGTTTAATATTGTTTTTATTTAAATAATTATAATTATAATTATTAATAAATTAATTTATTTTTAGCTTCGTAAACTTATTTTTAAAATTAAAGCATTATAATAACAATAAGAAAATTTTTTGTCCAATATCAAATAGCTGGAATATCTAATAAAATATTATATTGGATGTTAAAACATAATGGAATTTAACATATAATATGTTAATTAGAACTTGTAAACTAAAAAAAGTTAATTTAAATTAATTTTGATTATATATAAATAATAATATTTAAATTTTATTATTTTAACCATTAAATATATTAAGTAATATCAATCCCAATCTTTGTGATTTTATAATTAATAAAAATGAGTGGATATATTTAGAAGAAATTAAAAAATTATTAAAAGTAAATAATAATTTTAAAATATTTTATAATTATAATTTTATTATTTATTAATAAATTTAATTTAGAATTTTGCAAAAGCAATAAAACAAATATCTGGAGATACATATCCAACACTTTTATTATTTATTTTTTTTTTAATGTAAGTAAATATCATTTCTTTATTTATTTGTATATAACAAGGTATATATTATAGAAAGAAACAACATCTCTCACATATAATTGCAATAAGTTAAATGTTAGCTTGCCTACAATAATCACCTAACTTCCACTAGAAAAATGTTTTAAACTAGTTTACTAATTAAGCGATGCCGAGTAGCTGTGAATACCTACTTAGAGTTTTATGCAATAATGTTACAATAGTTAGAAATAAGATTATATATATATTTTGAATAAATGAAATTGCTCCAAATAAATGTTTCTGTAACAAGGATAGGAATATCAATTATAGTATTGTTGGCGGCTGAGGTTGGAGTATTGATACTGGGAGGTAAGCTATCTTTTTGTGTTCTTTTATTATTGGCATTATTGTTATTGTTATTATTGTTAGATAAGATATTTGAGCTATTAGTAATTTTACTGTTGTTACTGTTAATGCTATTATTATTGTTATTGCTTTTCCTTTTTTTGAGATTTTCGTTCCACTTGATACTGATAGTAGAGGCAGTGTTTGCTGTACTGTATCAGGATTTCCAGATATAGTTGTAAGAGGATGTAAGAGTTTCAGTGAATGCTCGGATCCACTTATGTATATCAAATATGAAGAAGATGCCAGTTGTAATTCTGCAAGTAAGTTCTATCACCTAATGTATATTTGATAATAGGTTGTTATTACTATTTAAATGGAAAATAAGATTGATAAAGTCTATTATTTGCTTGACTTTTTTTTTTGCTAAGGGACAGTTAAAGACATGAAGGATATTTTCAATCTGAAAACTGCACCTTGGACAATAAAGATCCTTGTAAAGTTCAGAATATAACTGGTAAAGAAATTTCTTACGTTAAGAGTATACCTGAAAGTAGTTTAACTCTGAATGTGATAAGATTACTATAAGTGGTATTGTGATATCCCTTTAAAAATTTGTTGGGGTTAATTATTTGAAGCTCAAAGACATCATAAGATTGATCAAATGTTTTAATTATGGATAAGCTCTCACAAATGATATAAGATCTAGTGATATCAAAGATTTTTTTATACCATCTTGAGCAGTTATCCAAATCTACTTTGTTAATAATGGGATTTTCTGCGAAATAGAAAATTGAATTGTTTCACAGGATTGAGTTAATATATCTTGGCTTGAATTTAGGCTTGACGAAAATGATAAATATATATTTTTATATTATGATTTGTAGAATTTTTGAAATTAGAATGGCAAAGCTAACTTTTATATACTTCCTAAGAAAAGTAGGGGGCATCTGGATAATTTTTTTATTGCTTCTAACTTCGATCATATTCAACATTTTATTAAAATAAATTGAAAAAATTTTATAATTCAATAGAGTATTTAGAAGAAAATAAAATAATTTTTTTTTAATTTTTAATTTGAATTAATTGATTTATTTATATTTATATTTATTATTATATTATAGAAAGCAGTAAAAAATGGAATTGAAAAATTAAAAAAATATTATGATAAAACAAGAGCATTGGTATATACAGTTGCTATAAGTATATTAAATATTAATTTTTTTTTATAATTAAATAAATATTTATTGTATTTATTTAATTAAAATCGATATTAGTTTTAAATTTATGACTTAAATTACAATATATGGAAGATTATGAATAGGAAGAAGAATAGATTGATAATGTAAAAACAAAAATATATAATCAATCCTATTAATTCGAAGTCATTTGTATAAGATAAAAACTTTGGTTTAATAGAATCTTCGATTTACTTATAATTTCTGTTAATCTGAATTTATTAATTAATACAAAAGAAATACTGGTTTAACAAAAATTTTTTATCAAATACTATTTTGGTTATATATTGTTAGTACAGTTATATCTTGTTTTGGTAGTTACATTCGTTAGTAGCTTATAAAAATTTTATATTAATTTTGATATTACTATAAATTCTAATAATATTGATTTTTTGAAGTAATTTATACAAAAAAATATCAAATACATTAACCTTTTAAAAATAAATAATGTTTTTTCAACCTTTTTTTAATTTATTAATTTTGATTTTTGAAAAAGAAAGTAAAATGCATTTAATGATACTAATTATATTTAACATTTTAAATATATACAAATTTTTATAAAAATATTCTTTTTCCTTTATTTAATAATCCTATAGATAAAATATTTAATTTGATTCTTAATAATGTTTTCACCTCTTTTTATCTTTGCTAATTAGTATAATGAAATTATTTTTAAAAATGACGAAAAAAAAATATAAATTGTAATACAAACTTTAAATAAATGATTTATTTTTCTTTATCTAAACTGATAAAAAAAGTATCAATATTTGTTTGCTTCTTTGCATTAATAACTAACATATATATTTCTTTTCTTAAATTTTGTAACCAAGAAATTTTCTATTATTAATCTATTATTATCCTGTTTGATAAACATAAATACAATATCTAAACTTTCCAATGCTTGATTTTTTATTACCTTTATTTTATTAACTTCTTCTTCTATTTCTTCAGGATCTTCTATACCCATAACAATTTTAACTATATCTTCATCACACATTATTTCTTCAATTGCCAATTAAGAGTCGATATTAAGATATTCATTAACAGATAAAGAATCATTAATTGAAAGCAGATTGATAAGATATTGAATCTCTTTTTCATCATTTGATTCAGACAAATCTAAAAATTCGTTACTTATAGTATTATTATATGGTGAAGGAGGCAAAATTCCAGTCTTTATCCAAGATGAGTGAATTGAACTAAATTTAACATAATCCTAGACTTGCGTGATAAAGGTAATTGCATCTATAATAATAAGAGAAGTAATAGATTTTCCACTTGCAACAAATTCATTATAAGTATTAATCTGATTTGTACAAAGTAAGCGTCTATATTGAGACTTTAAATATAATAAAATTTTTTATTATTTTTAAATTTATAATTAAAATAATTAAAACAAATAAGCTTACTTTAAATGAATATATAATTCCTGCATCACAGGGTTGCAAATAAGCAGTTGTATTTGGAGGAAGATAATAAAGAGTTATATTACTAAAGGAAATATCTTCATCGATTATATGTGGTGTTGCATTATCCATTAACAATAAAATTTTTTGTTTAGCTATTCGCATATCAAGATTTAACTTCTGTTACCAATGTAAAAAAATATTTAATTGCATCCATGCACTACTATTCCAGTAATAATATACTGATATATTTTTTTTATCTAATGTTTTCATACATTGCAGATTTTTAAACTTATAAATAAAAGTAAGAACAAGTTTTAATATTCCTGTTGCATTACAAGTAAGAAGAATCGTCACCCTATCTTTTGCTTGCTTTGTATCTTTAAGAGGATGTGCTGAAAGAGTTTTAGAAGGCTTTATCCTTCAATAAAGACCTGTCTTGTCACAATTGTATACATCATTTAGATCCCATGCCATTAAGAGATTTTGAAGATCATTATGAAATTGTGGCAAGTAATATAAAGATACACTGTTTGCTTCACCAGGCTTTGTAATATTTTGAATATTGTATTGCTTTTTAAAATGAGATAACCATCCTTGAGATCCTATAAAATTATTAATATCCATAAGTCAAGCAAAGTCTGTTGCCTTATGAAGTAAAATTTCATCAAATATTGATAAATTTGTGCCATTTGCTTGATCAAGCCATAATGCTAAGGATTGTTCAATTTGCAAAAATTTTGATATTCGTTCTCTTTTAAGACTAGCAATATAGAAGATAGAATTTTTATTAAGTAATTCATCTTTTCCTTTTAATATATCATGTACAGTCGATTTACCAATATTAAATTGACTAGCAAGTTCAACATTTTTTAAATTTGAATTGGTGATTTTTGCTTGACAGAGTTCAATTTTTTGTACAAGTGTAAGAGAATTGTGTTTTTGCTTATTATTTTTTACTGATGGTAAATTTTCATCCATTTGTTATATTATTACTATCAATTGGAATATGAATCCAATTTATTTTTTTAAAAAATTCTCAAGATTTATATATTTGAGATTTTTGCTTGTAAATGCTTATTTCTTAATGTATCTCGTAAACAAATTTGCTTGCAAATATAATAGCATATGAAACCTAACACATTAAAAAATAAATTATTATTATATAAACAATAGAATTTGTTTATTATTCTTTAAATTACAAGTTAACTATATATTAAGTTAAATTATACTTCGCCTTTAAATATATAGCCTAAATATGGTGGTATATAAAAAAATTATATAAGAAATATGCTCTCTTCCATAATTCATTTTTAAAAGCTCGGCATTTTTGGCTTCGAGCTTAGCCTTTCAGCTTCAAGCTCAAAAATTTGATGTTTTAATGAATCAACCTCGGATTACATGTTTTAGTAATAGATTATATATATTTTTATTTATTTAAAATATATAACTAAATAAAAATTTCAGAGATGGCTCGTCATCAAAAATTCCAATGAAAATTTTACAAATAATTTATTATAAAAAATTTTTGAATGATACATTGTAAAATCAGTTGATATCAATTTTTTGATTTTTTTTTCATAAATAATGTATTTTTTAAATCATTTAAATCAATTTTTTCATAAACTGGTAAATCTAAATAAAGCATCAAATCACGACCCAATGATTTGGAACTGGGAGATGGAAAATTGGAAGGTAAGGAATCGGAAGATAGAGATTTAGGCAAAAATTGATTTTTATTATTTGTTTTATTTGCTGGGAGATGGAAAATTGGAAGGTAAGGAATCGGGAGATAGAGATTTAGGCAAAAATTGATTTTTATTATTTGTTTTATTTGCTGGTATATCCTGAACTAAAGTTATATGGATATTGTTATCTCCAGTTAATTTTTTATTAATTGATTTAATCGTTGATAACATGTTAACCTGTAATAACAAAGTTGGTTCATGTTAATATATATTATATAATACTTTTTAATCTTTAATAAAATTTCTATATTTATTATAATTAATAAAAAATTAACTTGTTTGTATATTATTATCTCTATAAAAATTGACTATACATAGTAATACGAATGCATAGTATAATTATAACCTGTTTAGATAATTACATTTGTTATATAATTAAGTAGAGATTTAATAAAATAAATATAATAGATACAGTAAATAAATATGTATAAAAAAAAACTCTTTTCCGTCCATCTCAAATTTCCTTTTTAGGAAGTACTTTTTCAAAAAACCAAAAAGTCTTTTAATATAATTATTAAAACACTTTCAGAAACCAAAGAAAAGTCATCAGCACAAACAAGATATACACATTTACAAAGCTAACATATAATATCTTTATTATCTATAGAAAAAGAAAACAGATAGCTTCTTGTCCAGAAGTATAAGGAAGCAAACTTCCTGATTCACAGTTAGGTCTCAAGAAGCCAAACCCACTGCCAACCTTATAGCCAGGCCAATATCAGGTTAAATACTTTTTTAGGCACTGCAAGAACTTTCAGAAGGCCAGATTTCATCCGATAAATCAGATAACCTCGTTACTATCTTGAGAGTTGGAAGGATTCAAAGCTTCCCATCAACTGGACAGAGTCAAAAATTTCTTAACGTACAAACCAGTAGCTAAAAAACCATAAACAGCTTACCCCCATAAAAATTCAAGTGACGCGAACACATCGACACCAAATCTTTAGCAACATAAATAACAATAAGTCTGACACACGCCATACGTGATTTAGCTTGATACGTGTAGCCTGAGATCTACATTTTACATCAAACACGTGTCACACGTATTCCTATAAACAAATCAACAAGCAAACACATTTTCACAAAGTTTAGATACTTAGTAATCACAAAACAACTGTGTTTATATCAATATATAGAAATCAACAAACAACACGTTCAAAAACACAATCAAGAATAAAGTCAATTTTTAATAATGTTCAACAACATTACATCCAAATCTTCCTTAACAATAACAACACCCCTTTTTAATCAATCGAACCAACACTCACCACCAATAACAATACCATCGGATAATAACATAGAATTATCACCCATACAATATGCCCTCCTAGATATGGTCTTAATAGAAAGAGGCAAACAGCACGTGTCTATTGTCTATCAGGACCCTCAAGGCAAAATCATTACCACCAATCTCTCCAATACTTCTATTATCCTATACTTGCCAAACCATCCATCCAGATGGCTCATTCCTACCTCCAATCTTATTAGAAAATCAGAAAACCTCTCTGTTATTCAAATCGAATTTTTTCCCAGCCAAGATAAAAAAAGCCTCTCTATCCATGCAACAGTCCCTAAGGAAAAATTAATCAAACATCTTAATGAATTCATGAAATATCAAAGCATATTTCAGGTAATCTTCAAGAAAAACGAAGGTCTTAGAAGTTCTATCCTTCAAACGGTGTTAAACAAAGGATGGAACTATTTTAAATATGTTTCATGAAACTGGATAGATGTTATTAGAAGCACTACAGGAGGCAAAAGAACATATACTTTTAAAATCACTCACCAATCAAATACACCATCATTCCACTCTTTATCTTCAACCATGGTTTCGAATATGAAAATCATTTTGACAGATAATATAGTCACAAAAAAATCAAACACAGAAGCACATCAATATAAGATCAGCAAACCAATCAAAAAAATATCTCCTTCCAACCAATCAAATTCTAGCTTAATACTAGAAGACCTTTTACCATTGGAATCTTCTATAAATAAGGATCAACCCCTTACTGCTTACAAAACTTCTGCATCTGAAAACCTTAGCAATCAAACCTTATCCACCATAAATCTAAATTTTTCTATACCTGACGACATAGAAATGGAAAACACCATCAGTACATATCAGTACCAAGAGGGGAAGAGCATTGTTATCCCAGCCCACCCGGACAATCCAGCTAACTCTTCTAATATAACCAATACAACCATCCCATTTTCTAGTGTAAATCTTATGTCAAGATCTATATCTCCAATCTTGCTACCTACAATTGAACAACAAGACACCATCAACAAAAATCCCATAATTAAGAGCAAATTTGACAGAAGAGCATTACAAAATGAGAGAGAAGAGAAAGCAAGGGCCAGACTTTTCAGATACAAAGAGGATCTATTACTTTCATCCACTGATATTAAAGAGTATGACGTTTCAAACAATAACCTGGATAAAACTGACGATCACATTTCATCAGAATTCGCCAGTGAACAAGATGCCATTATTCGATGGGTTTCCAAATTCTCCTCAATCAGAAACAATCCTCAAGAAATGGATAAGCTGATAATTGAGATTGCCAGCACTTCTAAAGGTCCCATTAAACAAAAACCCTGGTTAGAAATCTTCATCAAAATAGAAGCCAGAGATAGAAGATTTTTCTTTTTTAACAAGATGGAAGATCCCAAAAGTGACCATCAAAGAGAATATGAAGCTCTAGAATTCTGGTTCCAGTCTAATTACAAAAAGAAAAACAATGTCTCTCAACTCAACAGAGAAGTCAAATACAAAATTAGGCTCCTCTTAAACGCCAGCATCTTTATTGCATACCTGCAATATATCAAAATCATCGATCTCAATCTCAATTTACTCTCTCTAATTTTAGAGTATGAATGCAATTACTTCTATTTCCCCAGAGATAGTGAGAAGCTAGACTACTTTTCAATAAATCAAAAGTGTAAAAGATTACTTGCAGAACTTCTACCAAACCTTTCTTCAACTCCTGAAAAAGTTCCTTCTCACATCAAAGCTAGAATTCCTTATAGAATACCCATTATTGATAGAAGCACCATAGCAGAAGTGGCCAAATCCCTTCACTTCCATTATAAATTTTCTCTCCTTCCGACTGAATACTTTTCTATTCATCCTCCACTGCTAGATAATCCCAAGAACCTTTCAAGAAACCTCTCTTATCACTTTCCAATCACAGAAAGAAGTGATCTTAAAAACTTGGGATCCAAGTTAAGAGAAGTCAGAAGATTCTTCATGTTTCTACCAAAATTCCTCAATCTTATTTTGACCTCCCTCCTCCCAAACTCCCCTTACCACTTGATCTGAACCAGTTAGATCCTGAGTTTGAACAATATTTTCCACTAGACACTACGCTACATAATCTATCTATAGTAGTGCACAAGCTTAGATCCAAGTATTACTTCAAACGTCTTCCATCTCACTTTTTCAAAAATAAGAGTCCTTTACCATACAACCCTCATTCAATTCAAGATATTCTTACTTCATTAAACTTACAAATCCCCATAACCACCAATTAAGATACATAAACATTAATCAATCATCTTAAAAACGAATTTCACTTTTCACTTCCTTTGGGTCCCCAATGGATTTCACCTACTATTTCACAAACAAACAAGCCGAAATTACCAACAAAGATTTCAAAATTAGATTTATCCTTCAATATTGACCAATATATCCCTAGGGATGAAAAATTGAAGCAAACAATTAGAGAACTCCATGACATGTATGAATTCCAGAAAGTCTCCAAGGAGTGATTCCAGGAACCCTTGTTACCTCTCCCAGATAATCCCGCCGTTATCAATCGCATTCTGGAAGAAAGAAATATTCTTCTAATAAGTGTTCCATTGTATAATAATGACTTCCTCTCCATTAACATCACAGAGCTACACAAGGTCTTTTCCTTCAGCAAACTTCCCGAATCCCTAATCATTAAAGAGACACTCCCAGAGCCAGAGTTTGCTTTCACACCTTTTCTTTGTTAATTCAACTTATGACTATAAACAATGAACTTTATATCAATGCAACCAACAATTATAATTCTTCTATACAAAATCACTCTAATGCAAACATAATAAACATTACATCAAATTTTCATCTCAAAGCCGACACCATTAACAACAAACTATACCATATATCAAACTTAGATCGAATCAAAAATCTTATCACCTTTACAACCATTAACACCAGAGGCCTTAACAATTTCACCAAACTTAGAACCTTGCAAACACCACAGATGAAAGAACAGTCATACTGTGTACAGAAATTAAACTCAAGAAAGGTGATTATCGCCCCAAAAACATAAGTGGCAGAGCACTAATCTATGGAGAATCCACCAATATGACACAAAATGGCACCTTATTAATCATTGGAAAAGATCTGACTCCTTACATATTCAAAATTCGTGAAACTTCAGAATATTGCACTTCAATTATTATGAAATTCAAAGAGAAAATGAATATTCTTCTCACTGTCATATATCTCCCTCATGATATAAGAGAAAGGAAATTAGCCACCAATCAACTCTACCAAACAACAAAGTTTGCCATTATTCATAAACTCCATCATATAATAATGGGAGACTTCAACTTATACCCTAAAAACAGTCCATCCATTGGTGTTTCAATATCACTGTCCAAACAGCTAGTATACAATTATCTCAACAACTACATAGATATCGGCCAACAATTCGATGAAAATGCTTATACCCACATTACTGCTACAAGTGCTTCTTGCATTGACCAAATATGGTCATCCAGAAATCTCACTACCAAGATCATCTGATATAAAGTAGAAGATTATAACACTATCTTCACTAATCATTACACAGTCTCAATTAAACTTGACTACTTTGAGTTTCAAAAAGTCAAACCCACTTTCAAATACAGCATTAAAAAAACCCTCAAAGAAAGCATTTTAGAATTTACAAAGGAACTAGACTCGTGGTCCAGCCTGCTTTCATCACCTAATTGGGAAAATTTCAGTAATATCTGTAGCAATAAGTTAAACAAATATATCAAAAGAACCAAAGTAAATCCAGTTTCAAAAGATTACCACACATATGCAGAAAAGAAATTAAAGAAACAAACAAAAGAAATCAATAGAGTCATGATTCAACTCAAAAACTCCTGGACACTATTACCTCTTAATCAAAACTTGTGTATCTTATATACAGCAGCAAATAGCCACAACAATTTATCAATCAAGGGCCTCCAGAAACTCAAGAAGCTTTTAATCAAAGAAGCATTGCTTCAATCCCAGCAAGAAATGTTGAACGAATACAGATCAAATTTTGAAAACATAACTGAAAATTTTTATAACAAATCCAAAGGATATATCCAAAAAGCACTTGGTTCAATTAAACCTAAGCTAGACTTATACAAAATCTATAATAACAAAGAACAGATTGAAAATGACCCGGATCTTATATAAGACATTATCAACAAATATTTCAAGAATATTCTATGGAACAAAAGCTTTAACTTAGAACAGTTCCCTGATTGGCACGAGGAATATTCCATTAAAACAATCGATCCAAAAATTTATGACGATGTAATATAACTATTCGATCAGGCAATAGTTCAAGAAGCTATCAACAAGCTACTCAAAAATAAAGCTTCCAGAAAATCTGGAGTCAGCTATGACATCATTAAACTAATGAGCAAAAAAACAGTAATACACTTATCCCACATTTTTAATCAGATCCTATCATCCTCTGCTATCCCTGCATTATGAAAACAGACAACCATTACTCTCATTTCCAAAAAACTTGTTTGGAGCCACAAACTCAATGACACAAGACCTATATCTCTCATTGATTCTGTCAGGAAAGTATTTACTGGCATAATTAACAAGAGATTAACAAAAACTCTCAAATCAAATAATGTTTTATCAGAATTCAACTTCGCCAGCCTTCCCAACCAAAGTACTATAGAACCATTAACAATAGTTAATTCTGCCCTAAATGTAGCTAACGCAAGTAACAAAGAATTTTGATTTGTATCTCTAGATATTGCAAAGGCTTTTGACTCAGCCCCCATCCCTTCTATCAAAAAATCCTTGGAAAGAATCAATTGTTCTAAAAACATTATCAACTTATTTACCAATCTCCTCAGTAACAAAGAAGTTTCTGTCAATACACCGTTTGAAGCCACAAACCCCTTCAAAGTAAACAATGGAGTTGAACAAGGCAAAACTTTATCATCTATTATTTGGGTTATTTTTTATGATCCCTTGATTACCAAACTAGCCCATTATCAGTCCATTCAAAGTTATATTGCCCCTAATGCTCCGGCATATATGGATAACTTGGTCCTTATTGCTGACAGCAAACAAAGATTGGAAAATCTCCTCTCAACAGTAAATCAATTCTTTCAAATGAACAATATTACATGCAACAAGAAAAAAACAAAAATAATCTCAAACATCAAAATCAAACATGGTCTTAGCAGTACCATCAAATTTGACAACTCACCAGTTCAGATCTTAAAACCCCATGAAAGTATAAAATACTTAGACATGCTCATTTCCCCCAGAAAACCTCTTAAGTCCAATAGGAAAGCCTTCTTCCAAATCACAGATACAATCACAAAAGAACTACTTAAACACAATTGGAAAGGTGAAATCAAACAACAGATATATGACTGGGTTATCATGGAGAAGTTCGAATATTTTCTCACCTCATCCTATCTCAACAAGACTATACTCAACCAACTTCAAACTAAAGTGAGCAAACTTATCAAATCAGTATATAAAGTTACATCCAGGTGTTCGAATGCAATCCTCGTAAGCCATTGTGGCCTTAATATCACATCCCTTGAAGAAAGGCAAAGATCTTCCTTAATCAGAAATCTCATATCTAAACTTTCCATACCAACCACCAGAAAATACCTATTTCAAGAAGTACAATCAATTCAAAAAAATGAAGCAATCTGGTTCTGTCCAATTTGCAATCCAGAAAAGTTTAACCAGAACAACTGAATAATTTACATAGCCAAAATTACCAAGGATATCAAAATTCAGATATGTCCTCCCAACTGTGTAACATACCACAGTAATGTTGAGAATTCAATTGGTTTGCTATTCAACAATCTACAATCCAATAAAAGAATCACAGCAATCAATACAGCTAATGCCCTCAACATTAAGTTCATCAACTAACTCCTAAAGTATAACAGCAATGAAAAACTTACATGGTTTCAGCTTATATCATATACAGGCATAGTGTGTTGTGGATCCGAACCCAGCTGGTTCAAGAATTTCTGCAATTCAACCAATCTTCTTGGTTCCCATGGCCCAATATCCAACTCCAAACCATCCTTCTGGTATATATACAGCATTAATTGTTTCATCAAAACATAAAAAAAACATTATAATATATGTGAGAGAACTGTTCTCAAAGGAAGACATTACATAACAGATCTAAACAACAACCTATTCAGATATAGTGGATGTCCAATGGGAACTCTCATCACAAGTCTCTGCATGATATCCTTCACAAGTACATCTGCATCCTCTCTGTGGGTACTCTCCAATCTTAACAAACCAACCGAATATCATTTAAGCAACATAATTAATGAACTGTACAACATGCCTCAAAGAGATGAAAGTATCCTTCTGTCCGTCGACAATTTCTCAATCTCTCCTCCCATTTCAACACTTCAAAGCAATGGATTTCATCAGTACTATCATCTTCAACTTCACCAAGGCAAAGTCATCACAAATAATACCAGTATCAAGTTAATCAACTCAGGCCACCCATTAGGTAACCTCTTGCATATCCTATTTGACATTCTCCATTGGTATCCACTAAACAGCACAATGGAAATCAGAAATAACAGGAAAATACTTCAAAATGCTTTCAGCCATTCAAGAAGAATGACCAAAGTCAATTTCGCACCAATAATAGTGAGAATTAATCAACTAATTGAAAACAAATCGATCCAAATTATTTATACCAAACCAAAGTTCAATTCAAAATCGAATAATCTTATTCATTGGATCAATCCTATACTGTACTTCCCAGAAAGCCTGCTAATTAACAATCAACAACTTGGCAGCAGTGTCAGATGGTGCAAAAAGATCTTAAGTATCACCAAGACCTATATAATCTATAAAAGCACATCAATCTTAAAAATATTTAAATCTTTCTATAACTCACATGGCCTCAAAATAATCAGCAAATCTAATAAGAATATCAGATATATCAAATCTAACAAATATAGTGACTTGATTGCCTTCAGGGTCAAATTACTTTCAGAAATACTTTCCATAAGGAAAAACCTTCACGAATTATACCCCGAACAATATCCAGACCCCTATTGTCCAAGATGTGACCTTTGTATTGAGGATATACAACATGTCTTTAAGTGCCCATCTGCAGCGGAAAATATCAAGCAAATTATTTTCAATATCAATATCATCTTTCATCTAGAAGGTGATCATGAAACGATCTCTTGCATGTGGCAACTAGTGGAGTTAGCCTGCGATATCACAGATAATATTTTTTCTACATCCAATCTTTTCAATTGGTCCAAAGCATTAACTGAATCTCTAGAGCAACTCTACAAGCTGATTTGGATACCCCGATGCAGTACAGCCAATACCTCTCCTACCACTGGCATCAAATAGAACAAGAATCATCACAATATCCCAACAGAAAAGAAAAATAATCAAAACATCAGCAAACCTAATACATCCAAAAGTTTCTTTTTATCCATCCATCC
>CAJVPV010001753.1:0-14772 GCA_910591835.1 Acaulospora morrowiae | reverse complement strand
CTTTATTATCATAAAAACAAAAAGTTTTTTGAGAACGTCTGTTTTTTGGGTTGGCAAAAGGATTAGCGGAAAGAGTTTCTAACCATTAATATAATATTTGCAGGCTTCTTAGTTTTTATCTATAGACTTTTCAGTTTTTTTAAATAGACATTTCAATTTCTTTAAATAGATTTTTCAGTTTCTATAAATAGTTCAATCTTCTACTTGTATGTCTCTTAGTTTCTATCTAAAGACCTTTTAGTTTTTACTAATAAGTTTTATATTTTCTGTATTGGTAATAGTTGCCATTTCACCTGAATATTGCAAGGTGCAACTCTTTGAGAATTTGAGTAACAATAGTTATATATCAGTTTTTTAGATATCTAATGTAGTTATCAGTAAGTAAACAATATCAAAATATAATAATGATAATAATATTAATCTTTTGAAAAGAATAAATTATCTGTCCTTTTTCTTAGGAGCCATGAAAAAAAAATTTTCTGAAGTCTACATCTTAAAAAAAATTATTACTTTTGATATAGTTCTTGAAGAAAGAAAGTCAACTGGTTAAAGGATTGATATTATAGAGTGGATTTTTTAAAAGAGAGAGAAACCTAAATAGAAAAATCTTCAGGAAGAAGGAAAAACCTAATTTTAACAAAAGAAAAGAAAAAGACAAAGAGAAGGATATAGAATATAAAATAAATATAAGAAAGAGGCATCAATAGATCAACTATTTTAGCATATATAGATGATATTATTATCATTAACAAAAATATGTATACTTTACAAAGTGTTATTAACATCTTCTACTCTTTTTTGTCTTTGAACTCAATCAAATAATATAAAAGTAAAATGAAACTTATCACAAATCTGAAGCTCAGAAATGACCAAAAGAAGCAAACACTCATAGTTGAAGATATACCAGTTCAACCTAAACTATACAATGAGTTTATTAAATATTTTGGAATCTACTTATCTGAAAAATCTTTATCCATTGCAACAAAAAACTATTCAAAGAGAAAGTTTTAAACTTTACTAAAGTCATTACTAATTAAAAAAGATGAAATGAATTAATCACAAAACAAGCCTTCTATTGAATAATATCAGTATAAATTAAGTATGCCACCCAAGTATTAATTCTTGATAGTAATAATACAAGAGCCTTGCAAGCAAAATTCAATATAGCTATCAAAAGTAAACTTGGTATAAAAAAGACAATCTCGAACAAAGTTTTGCAACAGGCCAGCTTAGATATAATAAAACTCTAAGATAGGATTCACATAACAGCAGTCAAACTTTTAATTACAAAACTTGCCAATAGAAAAACTCACAACTTCTTTATCAAAGAAATTAGATCTTTGCAAGCATCACATGCCATTTGGACATGTCCTATCTGTAACTCTTATTATTTTAGGGACTGTTGATTGATACTCGCTGCACAAATAGCAAAAAAATATCAAATTAATATCTGTCCCTATCTATGTCCATTCAAGAACCCTAATTACAACCTTTCAATAGGATTAATAACAAAAATTAGCAAAGTAAACATATTTTCTTTATACTATACAAACATTAAAACTATTAAAGATTGGATATATGTATAATAATTATAGCAAATTGTCATGAGATGAATTTTATATACATAGAGAATATATACAAATTGGTCCAATATCAAAATGGTTCAAAATCATTTTATTAACAAATCATGATATTTTAGGAAGCCTATTTCCAATATTCAATCTAAAATCTCATTTTCAAGTTTTTCTCAATAGTGGAATAGTTGATCTAATCAAAGTTAAAATAAATGTGACTTAGTTACAAACAGTTAAAAAATAGTATTATCAAATTCTACCTAATAAAAAAATTACACTGTATATGTGCAACATCCAACTAAAGATGGATTCCTAAATTAAAGGTGAGGATATACAATAGGTGTCATAAATATCTGGAATTTTTATGATAAGTAAAAAAAATTTTTTTATTAATTATTATATATATAGTCAAATATGATTACTAATTTAAAAAAATTCTTTTAATTATCTAGCTTCTTTCCTCTCGATCAATTATCTCTAAAACACAATTTTCCATATATGTCACTAATGTAAGAAATAGGTTTTTATTTAATTTGTCCCATGCCTGATGAATAATTTGCTGAAAAATATTATTCAAAAGATTTTTTTTTTATTAGACATAAGTTTGATTCTTTTTCGACCTTGCCCTTAAGTATTGCCCATAAATTCTCAATTGGACTTAGGTCAGGTGAATAGGCAGGCCAATCGAGAATTCAGATGCCTTGGTCTTCGAGGAGACAATGCATTTTTTTTAAATTATAAACAGAAGAATTATTCTGTTAAAAATAAAACCTATGGCGAGCTAACCTAAAAAATTGAGGAAAAAAAATGAGTTTCAAGAATTTCTTAATATTTAGTAGAATTAAAATTTTCTGTGAATAAAATTAGTGTGATTGGGTCTCATGCCAAAAATGCACCCCAAGCATGAACTTTGTAAGGATGTTTCATTATACTTTAGTGTGGTCGCGACTCCTCACAATGGTATTTTATTAACTGTGTATTTCTAAATATCTGAAAGGTCGTTTCGTCAGAAAAAATCGTGTGGTGCCAGTTATGATCAATATGATCTTAAGCCCATTCAAGACGAGTGGAGACATGGTGAGGCTGGAGAAGAGGAATGGCAACCAGATGACAAATAACAAATTGAAGAGCTTGTTTTAATGTATGTTGAGCAGTATGAACAGAAACCTTCAGGTGGGGATTTTTGAAGACAAGTCTTTCAACCATTTCAGCTGCAGTAGCAGCTTTATTGGTCTGCATGATCTGACCAAAGTGACGAAGTTGTAGGGGTACAAGAATTGGGAGTTTTTCAGGTATAGGAAATAGTATAACAAAAGATCTTTTTTTAATTTAATTGATTATATTATATACTGTGGACTTTGTGTAACCTGTTATACAAATTATTTCTGCAGGTTTTTGGACATTATCTGCCCAAAGCTAACTTACAATTGTTCTTTACGTTTCAGGCTTTGATAAAGATAACATTTACAATAGGTGGCCAAAAGTTACTAAACAGTTCAAATGCAATAGTGATTTTTTTTTTACTAATTATATTTATAAAAAAAATTTTTTAAATATATATTATTATTATTATTTTTTGATGTTAAGGTGAGACACTTCTCATGATCTCTATTAATAGAGTAAATATGTAATATTATATAATCAATATTAAGATATGAGATATATGACTATACATATCAGTCTATCACCTATTGTAGTAGATATATTTCCAAAAAACCTTGAGCAGACAAAAAAAGAAAGAAACTATCTACTAAGAAAAATAAAAAATAAAAAAACATTTGGGGCAAGATCACCATTTAGTAAATAAAAAAAGTAGAAAAGAAGAGGTGTTGAAAAAATATTGAAGCTTTTGTTAAATATGATTCCTGAATGCAAATAAATGTTTCTGTCAGATGACGGTATCACGCAAGCCACATATAACTCGATGGGTTTGATCAGGTGATTTTTGTGATATGTTACTGTTATATGATGTGGTTGTGTTGTAGTGTTATAGTGAAGTAACTTATACATGTTGCTGAAATTCATAGATCCTTGACACAATTGATACAATTATTTGACGCAATTAATTGAGTCAATATTAAAACATATAAATAATTGAGTTATGATACAATTATTTTTGAGGATTTTGGGAATTGAATCAACAGCAAAATAATTTACGCCACATGTATAGAGTAACTAGAATACATTTTAGATATTTGTTGTTTTGTTGTGATGAGTCATTATATATTGTGATTACCGGAATCTGTGCAGGGTACTGATTACGTGCTCTCCCAATCTGATAAGTTGTTGTGTTGTTTTGATGTAGTTTAGTAATACGGAATATCATTGGTGTTTTATGTGTTGCAGATCTTTTGGTGGGGGTAAGCTGATTTCGGCTTTTTGTGTGTGGAGGTAAATGAGGATTGACAACTAGTCAAAAGGTTATACCAATTAACCTGGTACTAATTATTATTAGCAGAAAACAAAAACTCTGAAAAAATAAAATGTCGCCTCTTGAGAAAAAGATTGTGTTTGGTTTTGTGTGTGTTTTTTGTGATATGATAGGTAGTAATGGATGTAAATACGGTAAAAAGATTTTCCTTTGTTTGAAGGTTGCTTACATAGGTTTCACTCAGTAAAGCAAAGGGTTTAATCAAAGAGGTTTTTGCTACTCCCAAAGCATCCACCCCTCTATAGAGAGTTAATCGACCCCTTGCACCCTGCAGAAAACTAAGATAGATCCCTCTCCCAGGAAGAGATTCTTGCTTGCTATTTACTGTCTACTGTTCATATCATTACCAAAAAAAGAAAATTTTTTACAAATTGAAGAGTTGTGGGAATGAGTTTTTTTTTTCTTTTTTAAATATATATTATTTTAATAATATATTTAATATTTTAATATTAAAACTCTTTCCTGTAAATCGATTTTTGACAAAAAATTTTCTTTTATAGTAACAACCTTTAAAACAAACACTCTGTTCCTTCCCAGGCGCCTCCAAGTACACTTTATACTTTAACTACTCCCACCATGGAGCCCTCAACCTTCTTAACAAATCAAAAACAATTTCTTCATGCAACTATCCATGACAACTGGAACTGTAAACTTCAAATCTACTATCTTGACTTAAAAACAAATACAATTCATAAAACTGATTATGTCAGAACAATTACTATTCCCAATCTTATTAACTACCCCAAATACTTCTTTGTCATCAAAGAGGGAAAAAATATTGAAGAAATTCTCAATACTAGTGCCATTAAATATACCAAAACTATTATTTTTGAAGAAACTGCTATCAAAAAACATGCAATTCCTATGATCAGAGTTATTGTCCAAAACCCTAGAATTGATAACTTTCATTTTAACTACATCACTAATATTACCAATGAAATGGAAAAAGTTCAACTTGACCAACATCTCCACAAGCACTTCCAAGAATTTCTTTTCTCTTTTGGGAAAAAAACAAAAAACCCTATGCACCTTCTCCCTGAAAATAATCTACTATTTATCAATTCTCTTGTTCTTCAAAAAAGAAATGACAATCAATCAACCACAATGCAAACACATGCAAGTATCTTATCTATTACTCCAGTCTCTTCTCAATATGACAATACTACAGAAATCAGTAAAACACATGATGAACCAATGAAACTCTCTGATCTGAATCCTATCCCAACAAACTCCTTGCAATCAAACATTTTCAACCATCAATCAATAATTAGCTCATCTGACAACTCCATAACCATTTCCAATCTAATGGACATCAGTGAAATAATCAACAAACCAATCACAATACATTAACTTTAAAGACGTTGTGAACCTCGATCAACTCTCCAAATCTACCAATAACAATAACCAACCATCTCAATCAAACACATGGTCATTCTCCTTTGATTGCCAAATTCAGGAAGAATTACAACAAATCCAAGATAACAAGCAATCTGACACTCTTCATAAGGAAACAGAATCCCTATCTAACCAACTCTTACCAGCACCAAATGACATAACTACAGTCATTCAAATTATTACAAAAATCAAAAAACTACCAAAAACACTCCATATCTTCTCCAATCCATATTCAACAAACTTAACTTCAAGGACCACACTTTCTTCAGCTCTTTCACTTCCAAAACATAAATCAAACCAGCTCATCAAAAGGAATTCAACAAAATTGAAAAGGACTTCCAAGAAAAATAAAAAAAAGAATGCAATCTCAACTTTATCAACCTGGAAACAAAAAAGAAAATTCAAGTAATTGTTTACACGATTCTATCAATTATCTATCTTAGAACTATTGATATTACAATATGCCCTTCTATGAATTAGCCAGCCTCCTTATATATCTTATCAACTACTTCATCTGTAAACCATAGTTTTTCATTGACTATACTACTCTCAAAGATAAACTCAAGGAATCAGTGAACAAACTACTCCCTGAACTCCCATCCTCACCAAACGAAATTCCAGCTAATATAAAAATCAAACTTTCATGCAACCTACCAATACAAAACAAATCTCAATTTGTTCCAATTCTATACACACTAAGATCTCATTACAAATTCTAAAAACTTCCAAACAGCTTTTTTAAAATCAATCCTCCACTATTTGAAAATTCCACTAACCTCCTACCAAAATATAGAGAGATCTTTCCAATCAAAAAACACAGTGAATTAATCAGACTTTCTGATCTAAAGAGCCATCTTCGTGAAAATTATCAAGTCCCTCCCAATCTCTCCAGCTCTTACTTCGAATTACCACCACCAAAAAAACCACTCCCATCAACCTATCATTTGTTGAAACCTAAATATCAAAACTTCTTCCCCTTTAATCCCAGAAACAGCTCAATAACTATACAAGAATTAACTATACTTCTTTGCAAAACCTACTACTTCAAATTACTACCAAACGACTTCTTCTATATTAGGAAAAGGCTACCATCATCACCTGACAAAATCCTCGATCTTGAAATAAATATTCCCCTGCCAGTAACAAACACATCTGACATCCCACATCTTCTTAACAGCCTTTCAAAAAAATTTGTCTTCCAAACCCCCTTATTAAAAGAGTGGATTGATATCACAAATCAAAATACAAACTTAAACTCTCAAACATCTCCAACCAAACCTTTTCTTCCAGAAGACTATAACATTGTCAACGAAAAATCCAATACTAACTTCCCAATAACAAACAGAAAAATCCTCAAAGAAAATGTAATTAAAACACATTAACATTACCAATTCTCCAAAATTCCAGACAACTGGATCCAAATCCAATGGAAACCCCCCATCCCAAGCCTCCTGAATTAAAAAATTACTTAATTCAAAACAAAATCGAAATGGAAATCCCCTTAGTTAATGATTCTGACTTCATCTTGAAAATTTGTAAACTTAGAGAACATTTTGTCTTTAAAAGACTCCCCAACGAATATATCATCCAAATTGAACTTCCTGAACCATCCACAAAATTCTTCAACTTTTTCAAACAATGATTAACACAAACAAACTATTAAAAAATTTTTCAATCAAAAAAGATCTCTCAAAAATTATATCCAGCAAACCTCTCATTAACACAAAACAACAATCACTGGAAATTGGTTCCCTTAATACAAGGGGACTTAATGACCACACAAAACTCAATTGTCTTCTTCAATATATAAAAAACAACAATTATGACATCTTTGGTATTTGTGAAACAAAACTCCAAACTACCAAAAAATTCCACACACAATTGATAACTTTATTATATATCGACCAAAGTCAAGCAGAAGTATCAATAATTCTTAACAAAAAACTCTCTAACCACCTTTACAAAACCACTGAACTTTAAGGATACATTATCTCAATCTTTCTTCAGTTCTAATCCAAAATAAAAATCTGTATTACACAAGTTTATCTCTCTTACGATCAAATACAAGGAAAAAAACCACTTCCTATCTCCAAACACTGATCAACAAAAACTCCTCAAAAAACATCTTACATATCATCATGGATGACTTCAATTTTATATCCAACCCGATTAACAGAACTCAAAAAACTGAACCAAAATACAAATCACTTATTTACAAAAAACTTAACAAAAACTATGTTGATATACTACATCATTTTTTCCCTTACAAAACTATATATATATTTTCAGAACCTACTGGTCAAAGTCGAATCAATCAAATTTGAATATCAAATGACATTGCTATCCAATTCACCAAAACACAAACAATAAATACTAAACCAGAATTTTACAGTGACCACAAAATCATCACATTAACACTTTCAAACTTTCTAATCTCCAAACTTCCCAAAAAAACATCTGCCACTTATTATAACTTCAACAAAATAACTTTTAAAACCTGGAAAACTATTAACATAACTATTGCCAATGTCCTATCTTTCTCTCCCGAAAAATCTAACACTGATAAAACCTAAAAATTCTTCAATTCAAACATAACTAAAACTCTTAACAAATTAGTTCCAAAAACAAAAATTCATAAAAATACTTCACAAATTTTTAGCAAAAATGGCACAATACTTTATAAAAAACTTTAAATAATCAAATTTCATATTCATAACCTCTCAATACAAGTATATCTTCCAATCAGCTATGCAATATTAAAAGATTTTAAGGATCTCAAACTCCCTCACTCAAACAAAACAGATCAAATTACCTCACTTAAAAAACTTTTCAAAATAACTTTCAAAACACTCAAAACTGAAAATAACTTGTAAAGAAAAGAAACAATTAACAAAATTATCAATCAACGAATAACAAATCTTCAAGAAAATCCAAAAATCATGATCAAACAAACCCTCAATCACAAAAATCCACACACTTCCTTTACAAAAATTATTGATCCAATTAATAAAGAAGTCATAACAGATTCCACTCAAATGTTCCAGTGGAACTATAGCACATTGGTAAATGCCTGGTACTTCTGTACTAAGGTTACAGGTTCAAATTCTAGTGACGGCAAAATTCTTGTAGACACATTCCAGGAATGATCATAGCTAAAACTATGAAACCAATCATCAAAGTGTCATAGCACTACAAATCTTACTGGAAATCTAGGGTCCCACAAGTACTTATCATGATACTAGTGAGTGATCTTAATACTGGAGCTGGATGTGGCAGTGATAAGCGTCAGTTGCCTGACTATCATTACGCAACCAGATTGGATCAGCAACTCCCCCCTTTTAGTTCCAGTGGGACAATAGCGTACTGGTAAATGTCTAGTACTTCTGTACTAAGGTTACAGGTTCAAATCCTGGTGACAGCAAAATTCCTGTGGACGCATTCCAGGAATGATTATAGCTAAAACTATGAAACCGATCATCAAAGTGTCATAGCGCTACAAATCTCATTAGAGATCCGGGGTCCCATGAATACTCATCATGATACTAGTGAGTGATCTTAATACTGAAGCTGGATGTGGCAGTGATAAGCGTCAGTTGCCTGACTATCACTACACAACCAGATTAGACCAACAACTCCCCCCTTTTAAAGTTCCAGTGGTACTATAGTGCACTGGTAAATGCCTGGTACTTCTGTACTAAGGTTACAGGTTCAAATCCTAGTGACGGCAAAATTCCTGTGAACGTATTTCAGGGATGATCATAGCTAAAACTATGAAACCGATCATCAAAGTGTCATAGCACTACAAATCTCACTGGAGGTTCGGGTCCCACAAGTACTCATTATGATACTAGTGAGTGATCTTAATACTGGAGCTGGATATGGCATTGATAAGCATCAGTTGCCTGAATATCACTATGCAACCAGATTGGACCAGCAACTCCCCTCCTTTTTACAAAAAAACTTTTTCCCATTCACACCACTTTTCTTAAAAATTTTCTTATAAGGAAACTTTTGAAAAAAGTCAATGAGAAGTTGAGTTTTCTTTAACAAAAACCATCAAAACATGACAATAATATCTATAGAGATAAGCTTTCCCTATGGGTCAGTCTTTAAATACTCTGAGCCAGCAGACCAGCTTGCTCCGATACAAGAACTTTTCTCAAAATGGATGGGAAGAGCTTCTTCAGTATATTTTAGCAACTCTAAATGACAAATACTTACCCCTATACTGGCAGCCGGCTCTTCAAAAAAGAAAAGAACTCAACGCTCCAAAAAAAGGAGACGCCAGGAAGACAAAAAACCAGGCAAGCCAGCAGAAAAACAACTTGCATTCAAACAACCTCCACCTGCAAAGGTGTGCAAATGTACTGAATGCAATAAAGACTTTACCAGTTACAATGCACTAATGAAACATTTCAATGCAACTCACAAACCAGGATTCATGAAGATTGAGACACTACGCAAAAAAGCGAAAAGAAAAGCAACTGCCCTTGACAGCACTGCATCTGTTACACAAATGTTAGGGATTAAAAGAAAATTGAGAAAACACATCCTTGCGACTCGCAATGACATTGACGAATCGGAGGTCAAAAGATTAATCAAAGCAACTGGTAACAAACCCAGCAACTATCAGATTAATTTCCAGAACTGTAGTGGATTTGTGGATATCAATGACTATTCACCATCTAACGGCTCTTTTGGTTTAAGTGGACGAGAGTATACAACAATTCTCAAACCATTCACAGGGCTAATCAATAATCTTCTCAAGGATGATATGAATTCAGCAATAGGTGATGTCGAATTTTACAAAAAATACAACACCATCCTAAAAAAGGATGATTTACACTTTTAATCTTTTCAAATTTGACAAGAACAGGTTATTCGGCTGGAGTCCATAACTATAGTAAGACCAAAATAAGAAAAATTAAATTAAAAGAGTAAAAATTTAACCAGTGGGATGCTAAAGAGCATGAGTTAATTTTCCTGTAACAAATCATCGGGGCACCTTGGTGGGAGAAGTAATTCGCGGACCACACCGAAGTCTTTAAAAACTATTGGACAGGTTAGAGTATATACAACGGTATAATAAGCTAAATTACCCTCTAAAATTGTTCTAGTGAAAAATTAAGAGAGTATCATGTGTCTTTTTTAATCAGATTTGTAGTATAGTTTTCTTAAAATATAATTATTTTATATTTTATTCTGAAATTTTACTAGATGTACTACAAACTATTAGTCATGCTTCTGGTGCTGAAGTAGCATAGGCCAATCCTGTGATAATCACATATATGTAAATATTTGATCCGATAAAGTATCAAGCATACATACTAATAAAAGACACAGAATAGAAATCAACAAAATAATCAAAAATATGTCAAACAACTCAGCCCCTGGCAAATCTGACATCAGTTATTCACTTCTCAAACACCTAGGGAAAGGAGCACTAGAAAGAACAGCCAAAATATTCAATGCAATACTGAAAATAGACAAAATTCCAACGAAATGGCAAGAAAATATAATCTATCCAATCCCGAAGAAGGCAGACTGACAACACAACCTGAATTGGGTGAGACCAATCACATTGCTTGAAACAATCAAGAAAATATTCACCAAAACACTCAACAACAGACTCGCAGAAATAATGACAAAACATCCAATCATATTAGACAGAAATTGGGCAGGGCTCCCAGGAGGAGAGATACAAGAACCAATCAACATCCTGAATAATGTTCTAGAAGAAGCAAGAGAAAACAAGAAAGAGTGTTGGCTCTTAAGTCAAGACATAAGTAAGGTATATGACTTGATGGATTACAAGGTGTTAGAAAAATCCATGAAAAGAATCAAAATCCCAGCTATCGTTATCAATATTATAATAAACTTACTCGAAGACCAAAAAAACCAGATCATAACATGTCACGAACTAACAGCCCCATTCAAACCTGAAGTAGGAATAGATCAAGGGGACATGATATCCCTATTACTATAGAAAATATATTATGATCCACCGATAAATAAAATCAAGAAATCTAGCTATGAATACCACTTCACAACACAAATATTAACAAGAAAACGATGCAAGTGGCAACTCACAACAACAAAAGTCACATCAATATCTTACATGGATGATACAGTATAGCTGGCAAACAACAGACAAGACATGCAAAGAATCATCAAAATAACAGAAAGTTTCGCAAAAATCGCCAACCTAACAATTAACCCAGGAAAAGCAGCACTCATTACAATTAACTCCAGAAGCCAAGGACACATCAAGATGCAGAGCCATAAAATCACACCAAAACCAAAAACTGAAGCAATTAGAATCCTGGGGGTATGGATAACAGCAACAGGAAACAAAAAACACCAGCTAGAGTTAATCAAACAAAAAATCCAAGCAACAACAAACATGCTAAGAAGATGCAATATTATGGACAAACAACAAAGATACATAATCAATTATGTGACAGTCCCAGCAATAACATACCTCTTACAAGACATAGTGGCAACAAAGCACACATACAACAAGTGGGAAGCCATAATCAGAGCAGCCTTCAAACACAAAAACAACATGCCAAGCACAGCAATCAATAGTAGAATACACTGCCACTTCGGTTACAAAATCTTCAGCACAAAGGACAAACAGACACAATACCACATCAAGACAACACTTGTTAACCTCAACAAGAAAAACATCTATGGCACTATAGCAAGAGGAAGATTACAACATCTACAAAATACAACATGGACAACAAGGAACATTTTAACAGACAACATCCCCATACAGAGAGACCAAAACAATCTACTAAGCCAAATCATCACTACTATCAGAGAAGACAGATACAACATCAAACCAAACACAACAAAAGACCAAATTAAAACATTTCCAGATAACCAGCTATACACCATCGAAAGCATAATGGAAAAGAAATGGTTTGAGGAAAACAGATACAATCTTAAAAGGCATAATATAATGTTTATTGAACAAATGACAAACACATACCAAATACACATGTTGAAATGGAGACAAATTAGAACCATGGCAGGAAAAAAAGCAACAGGTCGTCAACCCAAATGGTTCACAGATATCAAAGAGCAACACTGCTATCTGAACTGGTCAACAAATAGATACAAATACAATATCAATGGTCTCATACAACCCAATCCACTTCAACAACTGGAAACATTTGAAAACACTCTTATAATAAATACAAGATATTTAGCAACAATGATAGACCAACAGATCTATATTAGAAAAAAAGACAAGAGAAGAAAAAAGCAAGAAAACACAATTCAAGTATAACACATAACGAGAATAGCAGAAGATTCACCACTTCAAAAATGTACAGGATGTATACACAATGAACTAGGGAATAACACATGTACAAGAATAATCAACAAAAAACACACAGTAGTAATTCCAGTAATTAAAATAAAACAAAGCTCTAGAATCCACAGCCAAATTATCGGTACACTAGAAAGAGTCCAGGCATCACTATTTACAATCAGAAACAACATACAAAAAGTCAAACAAGATGAAAAGGAAAACAAAAAAAGAGATAGGGAAAAACAACAAGAAAACCAAGAGGCAGTTAACATAAAAATATACAAAGGAATAGAGATAGGACTGCAAGCCAGAGTCGAACTAGAAACAAGAGAGAAAAAAATGAAAACATGAAAAATAATAGAAGCATATACAGATGGATCCATGGAAGAAATAGGTATACACAGATGTAAAATGGGAATTGAATGGATAGCAATAAACAAAAAAACCAATGAGAAGATAGAGTTCTCAGCAAGTGTACAAGACTTTCCATTATCTACCAGAGCAGAACTCATAGTGATTCTAAACCTAATCAAATGTACATCAACCTATGCAGAGATAAACATATATATGGATAGCAAAGCAGCCATCCAAAACATCACAGGAAAAAGAAAGAGAAGCAACAAAAACATAACACATATACACAACTGGATAGCAATTAGGCATATAAAAGAGGCAATTAAAAAGAGAACGGGAACCACAAACCTAATCAAAGTCAAAGCACACACAGGAGTCAAATGAAATGAAACAGCAGACAAACTGGCAAAAAAAGGAGCACAAAAAGAAGAACAAGAAATAAAGATAAGCCAGGCAACAGATGACATCCACTACAACATCACATGGAAGGACACAATCTTAGACACAAACATCAACAGCTTCATTAAAAGACAACAAAGTGCATAATAGCTAGCAAGATGACTAAGTCAAAACAGACATATGGCATGGATAGATAGTAGGGAAAATGAAATAGATTGGAAAATAACACACGAAGTACAACAGCCAACACCAATCACAAGTAACAAAGCAGACAAACAAGACTACACAAACAAAAACTTCTGATATAGAATGCTCAATGAAGAATTTCCAACTCTCAACAAATTAGCAGAATGCAGATCTGATATCTACAAAACAGCAACATGCCCAATCTGCAAGGCAAACATAAAGACACATCAACACATGATATATGAATACTGGAAAGAAAACATCATTGACGAATATAATAAAATCATCAAACAAGAAAGCTGTGCTAAAGCAAAAAAAAGAGAAAAAACAGAGAAACAGTACCTGAAACACAGAATTATTGACTCAGAATATACAAGAATGCTAATAACAAAGGCAGTGTTTACAAAGGAAATGGTTAAATATATAAGAAGCATAGTAGAAAATAAAGTTACAGAAACATGCAGAGCAATTACAACCTGCATGGATGCAAAGTTGAAAGAATGGTGGAAGGACAGATGTAACAAGATAGCAAAATGGTAAGAGGAAAATGGCATCACGATCCAAAAGAAAAGAGGAAAAAAAAACAAAGGAAAAGAAAATACAAAAGAAAAAACAGAAATTGGGGGCTTAAAAAACTCAAAAGAGAAAGAAAAGAAAGCACTAGAATGGGGAAAAAATGACAGAATGGTTTACAAAGTACAAATGGAATGCGGAACACAATAATTATACATATACACTATTTATTAACACTAATAAAGCCTTGGCACATTAGTTTTTGATCCCTTTTCTTTCGTCCAGACCTGAGAATAAATTAAATAGCTCAAAGCCGATATTTGGAGAAATCTCGATATAGTTCAGTATATAGATAGAAGTGGAGTTATAACATTTATGTAAACAAAATTTGTAAACAACTAATGTAAATATCACAAACTAATAAAGTATATCGGGCAAGGTCCAGCGACCTACCCGGTCATAGTCCAGTGGGCTAAGGCAGGATAGGGCTAACCTATGAACCATGGTTCAACCCCAGCTAGGGGCAATTCACATATCCCAAATTGGGACTTTGTGTCACTGCCCCTGTAACTCGTGATAGAGAGCTATTTGGGTTGCTC